>JAMKCH010015614.1:0-23351 GCA_023653785.1 Ophioderma brevispina
ACGAAAACGAGCGATGAAAAACAAAGGCGAGCCGCGGTAAGACGCGGCCCGCCAACGCGGAGAAAAAGATGCGTAGCGGTACCAAAGTCACACACGGTAAAGCATTTCAAAGTCCGTGCCACATATTCTATTAAAATACACAGCATAAGAATAAAATAAAGACACACCACCAAAGGAACTGTTTTATTGATAGTATGGCAAATACAAGAAACAGAACAGGAAACAGGCCCACAAAAAAGCCAAGGCATCCCAAACACGCAACACGGCGGCAAGGGTGCATTTGTTACCTCTTTTCCTGCTACCACAGATCACATGACAGCATCGGCGGCAAAAAAAAGGATACACAATAAAAGCTCTCTGACGGGTAAAGTCGCAGTATTCCGTCCAAATAGAGCGTTATAAATCCAGTAATCATCCAGTACTATATCCAGATAAGTTATGGTATTGTAGTAGGAGTATTCGTATGAGACGACAACTAGTCCAGTATCAAAAAATCTCGTTAATTTTGGCTGACTAATGACAGAGCTGCAGGTAAACTCGTCCGTTTGGTAAGGCGGCCAAAAACGGAATTGAGGAAGAGTAATGGCTACCAGGGTGTGACCTGGCGTCACACTGGTGAGGACCATTTTCTCTTTTAGGGGTGCAAAATAGGATTTTGGGGCATTCCCTTCTCAGAAGGGGAAATGAATATATTTATGTAAAAATGGTGGTAAAGGAAATCCAGCTTAAGTGTACTGATTGAAATATATGTATCATTTCAAGGACTCTCCCCCAATCTTAGTTTCGGACAAGTGCTGCACAATTTGGGTTTAATGCAAAAGTGTAAAAATGCTCTAAAATCAAACCAATGACAGTATCCGACATTGTTTTCAAAGCCTCTCCATTTTGATATTCTACAATATACAAATGAAATCCTACATTGGGGTCCGCTCGCTCAGTCCTCATATCGACATATGGCTTCAGGGCTAGTAATTTCCTCAAGTCTCCTGCCACCCAGTTACTGGTTGACTAGCTGACTCTTTAGAACGGCAGGGACTCATTGGAAGATTGCACGGGACATCTGGCGCTTATGAAAATATAAGAATAGGTGAAAGTGACTCCAGTGTGTCTGGAAAGTCTGGCTGTGAGGTAATTACTCAGGTATGTTACTAGTTCCTATGTCCTACATATTTAAGAGTCAATTTGTGAAGGGGATGATTTATTATATTTCTCAGTAGATTCTCGTACCAATCTATGCCAATGTAATTCACTGCTAAAACTAGCTAATATACTATACAATTTCTGTCTTTTTTCACTTTCTCTTATAACTGACCTTTACCCATTTGTGGGAATTGTTTTTTTTTTTTTTTTTTTTTTACTGGATTCGCTGAGGCTACTACTGGAGGATGCTGCACCAGTTACCTCTCCTATGCCCACTTGTATACCATATGGGGGATTGCCATTCTTCCAGACATACTCGGCATCAACATGGGACTGCGGGGGGCAGGGGATCTTGGGCACTACTGTGTGATCTCTGCAGACTATCGTGGTGGACTTGATCCACCGATCGCGTCGAATGCGTGGAAAGATCACTCAGATTTGAGCTGCTTGAGCCGCATGATGGATCTCAGGTGCATGTCTTCCCGACCTGTCGGGGACTGGACTGGAGTGGCGACGGTCTGGGTAGAGATGCTCTGTCGGGCTATAGCGTTCAGGTTTGGCATATCGGGCCTGGTCGGGATAACGGATTCGGGATTGGATGTTTGGATGACTGGCAGAGGAAGGTAGTGATTGGCTGCTGTAGCTTGTACTGTCCTTTGATATGGAGACCCCACTGTCATGGTAACCGTTGAGGTCGTCTGAGGTGTCGTACCATTTCTCATCACTATTGGATGTGCTGGTTGAAGTTGTGTCTGCGCTGTTTGTCTGTCTCACTGGAGTCTACATTTCACATATACAGAATTTAATTCAGGATTTAGCATAGTACCATTTAAAATTGGAAAGGTCTACTATACTCAGGCTCATTATTTCTTGGACATGACATATGCGTGCGTATCTCTTGCGTGAACTGCGCCTGATGTGCAAACCAACAGTGCTTTGTTTTGGTGGGGAAGCGGGGTACTTAGTAACATGTCCAAGAAATCATGAGCCAAATCATAGCATTCACTTAACAACAACAACAAAACAACTTCTATGAACCGATTGAAATTCAATGTTTTTAAATTCTTTGAGTTGACTAACCTTTCCTGAACTTGGATGTCTGAATCGCCCATGTGGAGTACCTGCAAAGGCTGGGTTCCTTGCTCGACTCTCTGGGTATGTGGCAAGACCTGGATGATGACGACCCTCCCACGGTGTCTGAGAGGCTTCAGAAAAAGCTACAAAGCAGTCAGACAATTTGGTTACAAGATATAGATACGATTAACTTCTTGTTTTTTCTCTGCCAAAATTTTCTAACACTTCACAACTAGAGAAGTTACAATAACCAATTATAAAGTAAAATTCACAAAAAATAATTACCAAAACAAACAAAATTTTTGATTAGTTCTGTACCGATACACCGCAACACTTCAGGGTTATTTATCCCCCACAGGCCCTTCTTTTATTGCAAGACCATGCTAGATAACTGAGACTATACTTTGTCTTGTCTTAAGTATGAAGTAACAATGTGCGCATATACCCAGTGCCACCTTTCAGTTGCAGTGCACTTGTACTTTGCCTACGCGCGCGCTGAAATTCAGTTCAAGGTATACCCTCGAGTCGCTACTTCATACTTTTTGAGCTAAAAACAAAATATATAGCAAAAATCTCCTCTTACCCCTGTGTGTATCATCATGCAATCCCTCATCAAGTGAATTTTCTCTTGAATGAGTTCCCTGTACATCCAGTGAACTCTCCCTCGAGTGTCTCCCCTGTACATCCAGTGAACTCTCCCTCGAGTGTCTCCCCTGTGCATCCAAGGAGCTTTCATGTGAATGCCTCCCTTGATCCAAAGAACTCTCCCTGGAATGTCTTACATGTGAGTCTACTACATCTCCTCTTGAACTTATATTACTCTGTCCAATTCTATCAAGCTCATCCGTTGAGCTCCTCATTCTCTGTGACGTGTTCTGTATGGGTCCTGTTTCGTCTGGTTTCTCTCACGCTCCGCCTCTCGTTGGCCAGTCTCTGCAAGGAGCTGTCTATGATCTCTCTGGAGCTTCTATTACTATTAGTACTGTCCATTGACATTGATGAACCATGGCTGGATACGGTCTCTGGTGGGCCAAACTGTTGAGAGCTATTTAGTTCTTTCCAGTAGTTCAAAGTGGCTCGGTATCTGTGCTGTCCTGTCTTGCGCACATGATCCTCAGCTTGCTCGTGACTGATTCTGCGCTCCAAGGATGCGATGTGGTTTTTGACGCTGCCAGGCATGGGCAGTGTTTCCTCCGACACTCTTGGCATACGGCCATGAGATGGCAGGGTTCCTCCTGGTGTTACCCGGCGTAAGCCAGAGTCTTGAAAAGGAACAGATGATAAAGTTATTTAGTCAAACTACTCAGAAAAATTATCTCTTTTGCTGATACTAAAACTATTCACTGGATTTCGCTTATGAATTCCGACAGGCTTTGTTTCTTCACCAGCAATTTTTTTTAGGTCAATTTTTTTTGGGATATTTTGTCCTACATTGTATGGAGGAATATTAACAAAAAACCCTGATCCCTAATTCTGAGCAAAATTGCTCCCGAAATTTGCATATTGAGAGCAAAATGTGTATCCACAATGCTATACAACAATAATCGCGTGCTCATGACATTGTCTACCACATTTGGGGAAATTTCTGTTTGTATCATCTAAAGGAAACATCCAAGCCTAAATTTCACTAGAGTTATTGATTTAGAGCTTAAGCTTCAAACATGTTACAGAGTGGTTCATCACAAATCAACAACGATGCATCCATGTGTCCGCGTATTTTTATCCCGTGAAGGCGGCTATAAGCCACCCGAGCTGGATAAAAATACAGGAAGCATGGAGCATCGTTAGGGATTTGTGATGAACCACTCTGTAACATGTTTGAATCCCTTTCAACAACGAAAATCTTCATAATTATTCTCACTATAATACTAAAATGTTCCCAGTTCACGGAAATCTTTCCTCATTAAAATATTTGAGAAAATCTACAGCAAAGCGATAGTTTTGGCACGTGTTGCTTGGGAGTTGTAACATGGTGTCCTAGTGCGTACTCACAGTTCCAAACGTGATGAACAGTGCGGACCGCGTAAACGCACTTCTGTGAACACTGCGCCAGGCATAACGCCGCTAATTTGCCATATTCAATGTAGCGTGATAATCGAAATCAAACAACGGTTACGCGACTGTAAAGGAGGAGACGGTGATGTTGTGAATTAGAGTTTTCGTTAATACTAAAATTCAATTTTGAGAGATGAAGGGGGGACAAGACTGTCAATCAGCTCACTCACCTTTTGCAACATACAAACATCTTGAACATATGCTAATCATGAGTTGATATAAAACTGTATTAGAACTACAAAACTCCTGTTTGCTTCTGATAGGTGTACAAAAATGTAAAATGCAGAATATATTTTTCTTATGATCTGTTGAAGGTATTCCTGCCACCATAAGGAGGTAACATACCTTCCTTGGCATCCACATATTCAATGGGTGTACTTCCGCTGAATTGTGCTCCAACTATTGCAATGTCATTGCCTACAGTTGACAATTCGTCAGAATTGTTCATAGGTGGGCAACGCACACGCCATAATATCTGGCGCAAAAGGACGGAGCCTATGGGTAGTCTAGTGTGCAATTGATCATGGGCAGGCCCGACCAACGCACCCAGCCATCGTCATTCACCTTCTGTGATCGCGCATGTCACGCTCGGCACACAGTAAATAAATCTTAACATTCTGACACAGTATAGAACAGATGTTGATTGTGAAACGCAAAGTTTGATTTTGATCACCTTTATAAATTTTATTGCTGTAAACTTCTTTTTAGTTGGCGGTAACCATTACAAGATTTAACAGGGGCCAAGCTAATACAAAAAAACATTCGTAATCTTTACCTCCCCTTATGAGTGTCTGAGCCTTCCCTTACCGCTGCGGTATGAATCTGTTGAAGGTATCCCTGCAACCATAAGGAGGAACATCCCTTTCCTTGGCATCCACTATTCAAATGGGTGTGGCTTGGGCCTCTAAAATGTACACAAAATACAAGGTGTTGATGCACACGTATCTGCTATACATGATTTTTAACCCATAGTACTGCTATCAAGAATCTTTTAAGAGATTATGAGGGAGTTACTTATTTTTATTCCCCTGGCATAAATAAAGAAGCCAAAGTGGATATTTGCGACAAGCAATTCTTTTGTGGTGTGTGTGTGTGTGTGTTGTGTTGCTCCATGTTTTGCCATATAACTTGATACTTGGTCACAGGAACCACTGATCCCAGGCTTATTATGTCTGCTCACTTGACCTTAACATCTGTTGACACTTTGGACCCCAGTCTCTAACTTGGTTAGTAACTTGGTGAGGTTGGACTACAAAGTGCACATCTACCAGAGCCCAATGTCCAATTTGACGAAACTTGGTATGTGGGTTATGCTGCCAGAAAGTATCATTCATGCACTGTGTCGTCACTATTTGCACAACATGAAGAGCTCATTTGAATATTCTCCCCCCACAGGGGGCGGGACCAGGGGTAACTGCAAGTTTTAGTTTAACTTTTTAATATTGGAAGTTAACTGCACGTGTTCACAACCAACATTATATAGGTTGAGTGAAGGTTGAAGAGAAGAAGTACTGATTCACAACGGACTGCCTTTTAGTGTTGTTCACAAAAGTTTACTTAGTTTAGCACAGTAATTCCTCCCTCCCATTATATTTAAGTGCAACTCTAGATGGAACTTGGAACTTTCACATTATGCTGAGAGTAGGGTATGCCATGACTTGTAAGCATGCTTGACATAGATTGCAGTCATTTTGTTTGTCTTCAAAAACAAAAAATACAGAATAGGATGCTGATATGTATGTGAAACCCCCACATATACATGTAATATGTGGGAAAAAAAAAAAAATTACCTGTAACCTGATTAGGACCCTTTGTCAAAATTTGGATTTGCCGTCCTTGTAAATGAACAAAATGATATTCCTAAATGCGCCATCGCATTGCAATTTCTTGTAGTTATCGCCGCCGGCCGGCCGGCCGGCCGGCCAGACGGAACCGCTGTCTACCACAGGAAAAACCACTAATCACAAAAAGAAACCCCCAATAACCCAATTTGCGGTTGGCACAGTTTTTCATGTGCCTGGAGAGTCGAACTGGGCAGAAATATGAATGGGAAAATAATCTTTATCATCGATATTCTATAAACGACCAATGGGATAGTGAATGCCTGACTCACCTGTCCATATGATCAAGATGAGCGGTTCACAGCTGAGCTGATTGCTGTTGGCCAACGGGAACGACTGGGAAATTCCCAAGCCCAGTCCAAGCTTTATACTGATCTTTATGACTGTTCAGCTCATGACCACAGGAATCACCCACGTGTTCATTTCTCACCAAAATTTGCAATACAGTTAAGATTCCAAATCCCGATTTGTTTGTGTCAAGTTTCACCCCGCGGCCATGCCGCGGCAAATTTAGCTCATTTTGGTTGAATAAAAAAAATAAAAAAAATAAAAAAAATAAAAAATTAAAAACACACAATGATTTATTTAGATTTCAAACTGTTATTTTTTTAAACGATTTTTAACAAAACTTCTGACATAATTCAGTTGTTTATTTTTGTTACTTGCCCCTTGGACTGATTTTCATTACTGTTGTTTGGTTGATCCATTAATACACGGGGGGCGAAGTTAGTGGCCTTATTATAAAGACCTCTGAACCAGTAACAACACAAAAGCGTGGGGCCGTGCAGATTATGATTGACACACGTGGGGTAATATTGGGTAAATTCAGAATCATTTTCAAGGGAGTCTAGTAGGGAATTAGGCGACCTTTTGTGTTGGTTCGACATGATCGATTGACTGATTTTATTTCACTTCTGTAACTGGAATATGGTTGTCTACCAGGACCTTAGCATGTTTAGTTTAGGTTGTGTAATACGTGGATAGGGGCATTTCAGCCTTATTTTGCCAGAAAAATACACAATTTAACATGTGAGAAAGAAAACATGAAATTGCCGAAAATCAAGCGTGGCCCCTAGAGACTCTTAAGGAATCAATTTGGAGGTAAAGAATTTGGAAACCAAACATTGTTACTATCATTATCTCGGAAGCCGTCCCTGGCGGAAAATCTACATTCAGCTTCCCGGGAAATTGACATTTTTCCAGGCCCTGATTATCCTAGTCTTTATCATACAGTAGACATGAATACTGAAATTTCATTCAAGTTAAAGGCCAATTAATAGATTTCCATTATTACGTGGTGGATTGTAACCACGTAATATATCCCGTATTACGTAATGATTACACCAAGTATTAGACCCCTACTTTACATATATTAAAATCTATGGTTGGTAATGATCTTGTGGCATCTGTTGAAGAGACTGCTCTGCCAGCCCCCTCTGAGAAGCCACACGCCATATGGCCCTTCTTTTTGCACACACTGCTGTGTGTGATTGTGCAATGCAAAACACATTGGTACAGAATTTATTCCTATGTCTTCATGTCTACATAAATTGGGAAATCCCCCTGTGTTTTAGAGAAATGGTGGTACTGCCAGGAAGTCTTTCAAAGAGGTGACGTTTCAGTTTTCCCCAGTCTACAGTGCAGTGGTTAAGGGCAGTAATCTGCAAGAATTCATACTACTGTTGCAGTGCACTGCACCTAGCCCTAGTTGGCCTATACTGCATCACTTGTGCCAGTCTGTAGAATGACAGCTTGGTCTTGGAATGTTGTTGATTTGTACTTTGTAGGCATCCATAAATTAGCGATAGTCCCTAGGACTAGGCCAGGGATCATGTTCTAGCGCCAATGAACTGTTTTTAATTTGTTTGGACCAAAAGTGCTTGCAGGCCATGATATTCTGACTCTGTGGCTCCGGGCTCTGGCTGTGCTATTCCAGATTAGTCTGAGTTCAGGCTACACTCAATCTTCATGCCTACTAAAATGATCAATTCATTATCCCTGTTTGTTCACGGACAATACGGAAAATACCTATGGTTGGGTGCCCCCCCCCCGTATCACAGTCGGCCCCTTAGGCCTCATGTGATCCGGCACCCAACCATAGGTATTTTTCGTATTGCGTGAACAAACCGGGGATAAACTAAATAGTATTCAATGACATAAAAAACACACATGACAGTACGATCAACCCTAACATGTCATGTCCAAGATTGGGGGACACTAAAAATGTTACTTATCAAACCCAAGTGTGTACTGATGCTACGGGGGTACATTGGACAATGTTGCTGGGTTTGTCATATTGCAAAAAGGAAAAAAAATAAGTTCCTTACTAAGAACAGCTTACCTTCTTGGACTACCTCTTCTCTGGAGGTACCAACAACGACTTTGACAGTCATAGATGTCCTCAGTAGATCTATCATCTCATCGTGGGTCTGGGTGCATACTGCTATCTCACAGATCTAAGTAATGGCATAAAAAAAGGAGTTATTTAGTGATGATTAAAATTGAAAAGTGGTGCTATGAACAAATGAAGTTCATCAATTTGATATTTCTTATGTATACTGTTATGCTCCTATTATAGTCACAAAGCTCATACTGTGTACTGCCCAAATATCGTGTATACCAAAATATTTTCATGGAATATTTTAGCGAGTGAAAGTAGTTAAAATATGTTATTACCCACAGATTTAGTTTATCGATACTTGCCTCTACTAGCCTAGCTCCTTTTCTCAAGCCAGCTTGCCAAGAAAAACCATAGGGATCAATCCTCCACACTACTCCCTGGTAATAATGCACATGGGAAGCCCAGCTGACCAAGCCATTAGACGTAAGGTGATCTCTTGTGTCTACAAGTGTGAATAAAATGACGAATAACACCCACAAATGCAATGAAAGAGTAACAAAATTTTACTTAGCAAATAGTATTTAGTCTACTGTTGTATGTGTGGATCATAACTTATCAAGTACGCCGATTATAACCATAGTGCACAAAATCATGATTAAAAATCCCATGACATAATGGCCATCTAATATACACCACATCCTATATTGCACCACTTATTTTGTCCCCTCTATGTGTTGTCCTGTTACTGCCTTGGAAGAATGGCAGGCATCTTTTCCCCAAAAAGATTACGGATTCTCAATTAAATTATCCACAATTCAACAGAGTAAATTTAACAAGTCTTTACTCTTTGTAAAGATTTTGCCTTTGAGCGATTTAGAAATTTTGTTTTACAGAATAAGGTAGCATAAAGTTTTCCAGTTAAAAAAAAATAACGTTCAAACTTTTTAGATATATTGTACCCTTCTAAACTGATAAGTATCAAACATTCTCTATAAGTGTATTTGTTAAACACTATCAACTAACAAATAACAGCGGGGCAGCAAACTGGTAATCTTCAGTGAATAATGGCTGAGGCAGCTAAGGCTGACACTTTATAGCTTATGTATGAAAAAGTTTTGGTTAAGGACTGCTTTGGACTTTTATACTTCAGTGATAGATATTAAAGGTGCTTGTTCCGATTATGTGTGTTGTGTTCTCTACTTGATATGAGAGCTCCTGGCACTTCATGTACACCCATCACAAGTACCGTGGGGTGGAAGGAAACAAAAACTGCGGTTTTGATGTAGACACAATAATGCATGTTGGCAAAGCCCTATTCAATACTGTGGCAATCTTGAAATGTTTAACTCACTAAAACGTTGGGTTTTTTGTTTATATCGCTGGGAATGAAATGATTTGAGGGCTCAAATTTCAGGACGACAATTAGAAAAATACGGCCTTTCATCTTATATCAAAATCGATACTACTTCCGGGTAATCAGGGGGGTCCCAAAGACGATCAACAGCAACTTTTAAGTGAAAAATAGTCCAACACATACCCTAGTACCATTAGTGACCAACTCAGTCTTCGTACATTTCTTGGTTTTCATCAAGGTCCGATTCAGGGATACAAAGCCGCACACAGTTGCCCTCGTTGAAATACACCTTCAAGCTATAAACACACGCTATAAAAACAAATATGGATTATAATCATTAAATCCTGACATTACCCAACTGTATTGCTGGTACATTAACTAATATATCCTTATGACTAATAAACATCATTTCAGTTCATTGTAAAAAAAAGTCAAACCAGTTCTGTGTGAGGTATAATCTTCTGATTGGGGATTATCATTAATATTTCCTATAATAGAGACTTGAGCAATTTTTTTTCGTGCTTGTGTAATATACGTAACCTGGGAATGTATTCTTGTTAATTAAAACAACCCAAAAAACAGACGACTTGCTGCTGATAGCAGCCACAACTCAAGATCATGATTTAACAATTCAATGTAATTCATTATATTCATATTGACTTAAGTCGGTTTGCTTGTACATGGCCAGGGCCTTAAAAAATAAAGACATTACTCCCTCAGTACTCTCTGCAGTCACAGATCATGTTCACTCTTTTTTGGGCTAAGTAATTAGGCTTACTGTTCCCAACCAACAAGAAGGAAAATGAAGCTGTTGGTTTTCATTCATTGACACCAAGCTATTGGAAACAAGGAAGTACGGAAGTGTGAAGCCAGCTAACCTTATGAATGGGTAACCAAGAATATCCATTAATTCATACTGAAGTCCCCATATTGGCTATTAAATAATTAGTGACCTAAGTTATTTTGGGCCATTAACTGTTTTGCCTACAAGTGACCACTGCTGACTAGTTCAGGCCTACACAACCAGTGATACCTGGCATTTTTTGTTTATTTTACTGTAGTTTCATCTCAGTATGTCTATGTGTCTTAGCAAGGTGTAAAAGAGTAAAGGGCTACCATATGTGACTACAGAACCCACCAGCCTTAAACCAAGCCTCTAACATATCACAAACTAAAGCAGACATCCTGTGGGGTTGTGGGGTCCATCCAATGATGGATTGAACTGGGATGGGAAGACATTATCCTTGGTGGCTCTCCTTCAAGAGTACAAACACGTCCGAAGAATCCCAAGGACGCCATCGATAGGATCGGATAAGCTGAATCGTCACCACTGTCCTAAAACAACACAAGGTCATGGAAAAAATATCATCAGAGATGTAAGGCAAACTATATTAACGACTGTTCATTCAAATTAACAGAAACCAATCAAATTGTCTTTGAAATATATCATCAAGGAAAAGTAATTGGCCGTTTTGGTTTCATGGTGCTCAGCAGATTTTCACGTCCTCAGAACAAAGATTTATTCCTAAAGCATACTTCACTTTGCTCTATTTTGGCTCTGCAATAGCACTGAATTGTCTATTGACTGGTATTAATTCATTTGTACTTTAGGTTTCTAATAAAAAATCTTGTTATGGTTTCTGATGATATCTAAAGTGCTTTCTTTGAGAATTCAGAAATGTTTTATTTTTTTTTTCAAACAATCATCAAATCAATACAGCGTGTTTTCTTGGGCGGGGCGGACGGACAGTGGCATAGCAATCTTCAGGGGAAAAAAGGCATTTTCTTCTCCCTCCAACTAAAGTAAAAATTAGAAATTTGGTCAGAAAATTATTTTAAATACCTGCACATCTCAACTGAAAATGTAATCCCCTCAGAAGAATTGATTACTGCTATGCCCCACAGTTTCCCAATCTTTTACTTCTCAAAAAAAAACTCGCAATGACTTCTTTGCCATACAGGACTGTGCTTATGCAGAGTCACTTGAAACCTTCAAAATTTGATCAATCATTTGCAATATAGTAAATAGTGATGGTGATTATCATTGAGAACCTTTATCATTAATGGATAACGTGGGTTCGTACATCTAGTATTAATGATGTTCAACAGGCTTGTTATAGACAATATGAGGTAATAAGCTTAATGTCTACTTTCTTGAGAGAAGTTAGAATGCATGCATTAGGAATCAACAACTGCTTGAAGAACATGATTAGATAGGGATACCATCACCAGTCATGAAGAAGACGTAAAAAAAGAAACGTAATAAATTCCAGTACATTGAAATTAACTTGACTCAAACAAAGAGAAATAAATTAAGCTGACAAAAAAAAATGACAAATTGAGAATATTACTATCCATGGGCAAAATTATGAATCTTTAATATATATATTCATGTTTACCTCGTATGTGTGGCATATGCAATATGTGGCACATTAGGCCATAATAAACAAGAATAAACAAGCGTTTATGCTTGGCTTGCCGTAACAAACCCCGAAAGTGGCAAAAAAGCACGCAATTTCAAATCACGCAAATTTGATATTTAATGATTACAATTTTTTAAGTAAATAGTCAGTCAGAATTAGGTGTAAACCATGACGGTTCATTCATTGATATCCTATGAATGAACCCCTAATTTATCAACATGATATCATCTGAATATATAAAAGTGTCCGTGCAGTAAAATTTGGAAAACCCAAACTTGTTGCTCTCCGATGTGCTGCAAATCAATTTGATTTCCTAACAACATCAAACTGAACAACAAATTGGTTGCATTAACAGAAAAAAATATATTGAATCAAAAGCAATGAACAGAAATTTGCTATGAATACTATTTCATTCACCTTCTTTTTTCGTTTTGCTCCTCTGATGGAGCCAAAGCTGACCTTTTGCAAGAGGGTTATATGGATAGAAAGACAAATAAACAACTAGCCAATTCCTCATAGAGAAAAGGGCATTGACGACCGCGTGGGGCTTCATTAATAGTGTCCTCACTACCAGTGTTTTTCTTGCTTGAGGATTGTCACGTCAACAACCCTTATGGGCAAGGTCGTAATGTTTGATTTTCATACTGTCAAGTTTTGCCTTTTGAAAGGGATAGCCTCTACAACTGCAACAAATACACCACACCATAACATATTCACAGCCATTTGTTTTCAGATCAATGACAGCTGATGACCAATTATTTTTTATGTAACAAATTTGGTATTTGGTACGTTTGCTCATGCCCGCTGTTTCGGACACACATTTAAGGAGGCTTATTGAAATCCGTACCGCTACGGTTTGTGGTGGTGTAACCTGTTATTCGACTTTTTCGCCCTTCATGACCCCTTATGAATTCTTGTCCTCAATTGTTCAATTGTCTAAAGTAAACATGTGTTTGGGTTTGAAAACAGTTCAAATATCACAGGATGCATGTAAATAATAATAATCTGTAATTTCATGACTTTTTTGATAGTGAGGTTTGGGTATCATTTTTTCAAACAATTGAGAGAAATGAATCCAGTACATGGAATAGTCCCTGCCCTGCGTCCCTTATTAGTTTTATAAACACTATTAGACATCACATTCAACGTCAGTCCCAAGATTCAAGTGTCCCTTTTATCCTACTCTAGAATTTCACAAGACTTTGCATACTGCCCTCTTTACAAGCAACGAGGACTGATTCAAGATAAGAGGTTGCATTTGGGAGTATATGTCCCTCACCTTCGCTATGCTTTTAAACCATCTATTCAAAATCACTGTAGTATATGAACGGAGAACCTCAGTATTGGACATTTCAAATATCATGATTACTATTTTCTTAACCGATTATACTTGGAATATTATGCTCAAGACTTGTTAAAAATATTACTGACAAAAATTCTTTTTAATGTAGGCAGGGGACACGTTCACATTGCAAATCCCTTAAAAACGTTAGATAGAACAACAATATTTAATATTGTCATCAAAGGAAATGACAATATTACAATTTTATATACTATCTACTTTTAATTAAATGTCATCTACTTTTCTATTTATCATCACTACTTTTCGGCATTTGTGCTTTTTTGCTCTGCACTATGCTAATTTGCAAACTTGTTTAATTTTGCACTATGCTGCAAAGTGCAAAGTAATAACACTAGTGCTATTACTTTTGAGTGCTACAAAGGCAAGCAACAGTATAAAATGCATAACCCATGCAATGCCTCTATAGTATAATCTGATCAAAAAAAATTTGAATGAATGAATAAAATTGATTAAATAGAAAAAAAAATTGCTTCAGCATTCTAGAAGGGATCAACTACATAATGTCAAAAGGGTAATACCTTTATACTGCATCACTTTATTGTTTTGTATTTAATGAAATATAGCTACAAAAAATAGTCACTGTTTTTTCTGACATATTTGCAGAACTTTTGGACTATTGGCTATTCTGCACCAGCCATGTGAACAGAGTGCAAAGCATTTAGCGTGTACAGGATGCATGGAGCACAAAAGGGAGGATACACAGGGTGGTATGATGGTTTGTGAACACACTGGGTATACTTTGTCCGGCCTGAACTAAGAGTGACATCACAGCTTTCACTCTGTCTTAACGTGTGAATCACAGTAAAAGCTGTATCGTGAACATACAAAGTCGGCGTGCACGCTATAACGCCTGCAACAATAGCTCGCAAAACTATGACATCAATTCCCTTATTCAGGCAGGACGAATGTAGATGACATTGGGGGTTACTGATGAAACTCATAACAAATCATTTTGATGAAACTCATAACACATTTTGATGAAACATCATAAACAAATTTCACATTTTTTGTTTTTGATGAACCATCATAACAAATCATTTTGATGAACATCAAACACAATAAGACATCAAAACAAACAAATAAAAAAAATCAAAACCTTTATGAAATATTTTGGCTCATGTCATCAATAGGCATTTAAAAATTATTCACCATAAGATTCCTTTGGCAGAGGGTGTATTGTCAATATATTGACAATACACTTCCCTAATATGGTATCAACAAAACCATTCTCTGAACCAATCTTGGACAGACTACTTACTACTCCATTTAAATCTATTTTCGGCACATAACCCCCGAGAACTACCACCTACGATATAAGCCATCTGATTGGCTCATTACAGGACACAACATGATATGTCCTCTGAGTAACCAATCAAACTAGCATTTATAAAGCTCAGTGTAAACAATAATCTGACTTACAGTACTCATGATTTATCATATCATGATGTTAACTCCAAGTACCATCAAATAGTGGTTTTAGATGTTTACAGTGGTATTGTCAGGAGTTTAAAAAATTTAAAATATTTTTTCTCAATAGTATCACCCAGCCTACATATATTTTCAGCTCTTATTTTGTAGCTTCAGCTATACTAATATGGCCATGATGCAAATGTACTGGAGCAATTTTAGATATCTGATGACACTACAAACATAATTCTACATCTTACAAATTCTACGATGCAGCAGAAATACCCCAGCAACCCCAACTAAAAAGGGTAGAAACCCCTCATTAATAATATATGTAACCCCATTAAAATATTAACCCCATAAAATATAGTAACCCCATTAAACATATAGTACCCCTTAAAAATATAGTAACCTCATTAAAAAAAGATAGTAACCCCATTAAAAATAGTAACCCCCACCGTGCAACCCCACCGTGCTGTAGAGTTTCAATTGGTTAACTCCCAACATTACCTGTACATCCCACACGAGGTCACCTTGCTGTTGAAATCATGTGCTGGGCATGGACGCTTTCTCCTTTTTTCTTGTCCACAAGGAGAACTTGCCAAAACTTGGGTGTCCACGCATCGATGGTTGTGGTTGTGACGCTGTTGATGGCCAGATCCTCATACTACACTTCTCGTCCTTGTTTGCCATGGCGGTGATTTTTTCAGATTGTGCACTGCATTCATCCAGCAATTGATTACTGTAACACAGAGTGGATAAGATGGTTGTAGAAGGGTAAATTATATTGGCTAGTCCTTTTTTCAGTGCAGAAAAACATTTTGAAATAACTCCATAGCTTTTTGGCATGTAATGCATTAGTGAACCTGGCCAGTGTAAGCCAAACTGTTTGAAATACTTATGGCACATCAACATCCTTAAATGCAAACAATTTTATTTGATTTCATCATCAGTTTGGTATTAGCATTATTAATTTGCATTAAAAATAACCACGGAATTAATTGTACAACGGTGTTTGGCAAATTACCTCCTCATTCATAATAATAGCAACTCACCAAAAGGTCAAAAGAAAATTTACAGCACTACTGAGTGCCAAACCACAAACCAATTTTTGGTGCTTTGATGTGGGTCGGTCATGGGTGTTCCTGTGGCCCACATACAACCTCCTCCCGTTCGTTATTCATACAAAAAATCAAAACACCCTTCCAGTGGAGTTGATTCTATTCTTCCACTCCAATGGTTTTGCAATAAGAAAATCGTTCCTTGACTACCTATAAAAATCGAATTTTTCGTCAAGCATTTCGCTTTTAACGTGTTAACCCAATGGTGACGTCTAAAATTTTGTATTTCGTGGCCGCCCTCCCCTGATTGTACAAATAATTTTTGGTAACCATACAAGACCTGTTATTTTAGCGTTGTCATCATATGAGAGTAAGTGGGTGACTTGGCCATTTATTACTAATCCCAATTGGTCTAGTGGCCATTTTGTCTAACTCCAATTGGTTTAATACCATTTAGTCTAAATAGCCATGTGTAGTCCTCATGTTCATCGCATCCAAATCCATAGTACTCATCTAATATCCATACCTCTTAACTTTTTGGTCTAATTCCATTTTCTATACCCATCTGGGTCAAAATTCATATCATCTAATATCCATTTGGTCTAATAACCCTATTGGTCCTAATATCCACGTGGTTTAATACCGATTTGGTCTATATCCATTTGGTCTAATTGTCAATCTGGGTCCAAAATGTTTATTAGATCACCAAATAGACATTGAACCAGTGACATTAGACCAATGGATATTAGACCAAATGGATATTTCCCCAAATGATATTTCACACCAAATGGATATAACACCAGATGGATATTGACCATGATATTAGACTAAATGATATTGAAGACCGCATTGGGTATTACACACAAATGGATCTTAGACGAAAATGAATATTAGCAAGATGGGTATTAGACCCAAGTGGGATTAGACCCAATGGGGTTTGTGGTTATTCGACCCCATGGTAGTAGACCAAATGGAATTAGACTAGATGGGCATTAGACCCAATGGCTATTAGATATTTTGGTTGTTAGAATAATTGGATGTTTATACTTAATGGTTATTAGGCAAATTGTATTAAGATCTACAATATGGTTTAGAACACATTAAAGTTAGACCAAATTGCTAGTATACCAAATGAGATTAGACAACTGGCATAAACCAATAACGTCAGCAACAAATTTAACCATGAATGAGAAAATACAGGTTTACAATAATAACCAAATTCAGGTTTGAATGGGGTTGGGTAAGTATGAAGGGGGTTGGGATGCTGAGACTGAGATGTGCACAAGTACAAACAATTAGAAACCAGGTACAAAAATTTTTACAACGAAAAAAAGAGCTAAGAACATACTTCCTTTCAAATATAGAAACTATCAATAGTTCATTTTAACACAATACTAATAAAGTGTTCAGTGTGTCTATACTTTGTCTTCCATCACCAAATAAGCAAGACCCTTTACACCACGAATTGATGTAGAATAGTGCGGGCGTAACTGCAGCAAACACTACCCCGCAGTACACGCAGTGTGTGATGTACCACTGCGCCACTTGTGGCAAGAGCACGCGTAAAATGGAATTAAACAAAGCCGAATAATTTTTGCCTATTATGTGGATGGACGAAGATAGTATGCCAATTTCTATGAAATGACCATAGTTTATTGTTGTTATTGTTTACATAATCAAGCAGTTAGTGGCAGGCACCACGTCTTGCTGTCATTTTCTGTTCAACCAGGCTACGCCAGGAGGTATTTAACATAACACAGGAAGCATTGGCTGTTTACTTCGCACATACGGATCGCTGACAACACTTACACACACCTTATGCTTGGGACATTCGCTCATGGGTGCAGAATTAAACACCTTGTAGCGATCAAAACATCTTCCTTTTGATTTCTTTTTCACTGTCCAATGGCTATATCCCTGCTTCAATCTTAAAATTTTCTTAAATGACAACATTACTCAACCTCAGGCAATTTGAGCCCTTGGAGGGATAATGTCAGACCTACTTTGTAGCATTTGTTTCCTTTGTTTTGGGGAAGGGAAGAACACTGTGATAAGTCGATTTCCTGCCAACTTGGAAGGGATACATTCCTTCCCCTCTTCGGCATCTAAGACAATTCCTTAATAAACTGAAATTGCACAACAGAGAAAGTAAAAAGCATGCACATCACAAAGATCCGTGACAGAGCTCAAAATTAAAGCTAGTGACTTATGGATATGAATTTTGATATGGTTTTGTGAATACATTTCAGTCACAATTTGACGTTACAATTCAACAACACCAACCCCAGACAAGGAGTATTGGACCGCTTTCTATCCAAAATACAGCAAGTCCCTGGAACATGCAATCGCTCTTCTGCTACGGTGGGTTAATGGGGACATAACATGAGACATTTGACCTCTGGATGACATATTGTTATTTTTTACATATTTCAAAAAATTTAACCCGGTACACAAGATTATTTCATGCTTCAGTGAATTGGACAACTTGAAAACAATGCAAAGATCTTACTTCATCATCAGAAGAAGATGCCAATGAGGTAAAATGGTGGAATTTATTTGACATGCTTAATCACTATAGCAAATTAGAAGTACAAGTATTTCTATGTGTCATTGCACAGTATTTCACAAAATGAAGATTAATATTCACCTTAATTTTGCGAGGAGAAAATTCTGCAAATTGCGGGCGACCTTTGAAAGTAGCGTTGGAGGTATGGAGGTCCAATGGAGGCACTCTTTTGGATCGACTCACAGCAAGACTGCATGTTAATCAAAAGTTAAAATATGGTAACTGCTGCATTTATATTATTTTGTTGGTGACATTGATATATCTGAATGAACTAAACCTACCTCAGTTTCAAGGTTTTAAAGGCCAACTGTATATATACCTGGATGGTCTGTATAGGTCGGTGGTATAGCACTCGCTAACATGTTGAGTATCCCTCCCTTTCCCTTCCTCATTTGTTTTTAATTAATAATCTCCCTACATGACCTCACCTTAAAATCACTAATCACTTCTTCCACTAATGGACCATTTCCCACTAAATTTCTCAAATCCCTCAGAAATTGTACAAGCAGATTCAAATATGGCTTACTAATAGATTAGCCTTATGTTTTTTCTGATTGGCCAAGGCTTTTCTGTTAGCACAAGTACACAGAATTAACTTCAAAATACAGCATCCTATCCATAAACAAGCTTTAAGCCACTCAACCCAATATGCTAACTTACTCCGTTCCATTTATTAAGTAACATGCATATAATGTATCTTGTGAATATGTAAGGTTTCAAATGCTTCCTGAACTGGCTCAATCACTAAAATAAATGCTGTTAACTCTAAGTTTCCTTTCGCTGTAAGTAATAACAAACAGACTTAAAAACCTTATCTCATCTCACCTGTAATGCACATTATCTGTATTGGAATCATTTGCTCTTAAACCAAACAAACACTTTTGGAATTTGCGAACTCACAGACTTCGGCGTAAGGGCTCGTACCCTTCCTCTTGAAGAACGCTAGTGACAATGTCATTGCCAATGTGAAAACACTTTACGTAAAGCTGCTAGTCTGTCTGTTGGTGTGAACGGCAGCATTGTGGACACATGGAACATGATTTCATAATCTTAGGTAGGTTAGCCTACAGTGAGTGGGTACCGTGGCGTCCGCTATACCAGACACAAACAGTAATTTTTTTTTAATTGCACATACTCAAATGTTATACAAAGTTATCACTAGAGGCATTTCAGTAGTTACAGTTAACCGCTATTTTAACCTTGATAACACTATTCAACACTCATCGTTCTCCTTGTACAGAGCGTACCGTTGTTGATGGTCGTTCCCACCCCATTTGATATGCAATTGGTGCGTCACGCCCGCGCATTGTTTACGGAGGTGCGTTTACGCGGTACGATTAAGTAGACGCGCTGTTCGTCACGTTTCGAACTCTGAGTACGCGCACGTACACCAGTGCAAACTGCAAAGCAACAAACAAACCAAAACTATCGCTTTGCTTTAGATTTTGCTAAAATATTACTAGGAATTTTTTTTGTCGAACTGGGAACATTTTTAGTGTTATAAGTGAGAATAATTATGTTCCTCCATCCACGATATTAATAAGTTTTCATTAGATTTTCGTTGTTGAAAGGGATTCAAACATGTTACAGAGTGGTTCATCACAAATCAACAACGATGCATCCATGCATCCGCGTATTTTTATCCCGCGAGGGCGGCTTTAGTAGCATGTTTGAATCCCTAACTCTACAATTAATGGCCAAAAATAGTCTTCTCAAGTTGATCAGTATGAAATATATTCTACATTATCAGTTGGAGATGCCCTATACTTTTTATTGGCAAGGGCACTATTTTCTCATATAAAGAAACAACAACAATCCAATATTATTGTAATTATGCAAGAATCATCTTGAATTCTAAAATGGGTCCAAAAAATTCCTTGAGGAGTTGCGTGACTGAGCGTTTTACATCTATGCGGATTGTGTGGACTTAAGGGTACGAGCAACTCCCACAGTGGTATATTGAATCTTATGGAAGTTTCTGAAGCATAATAATATTATACAAACATTGACTGCTCATGAGGAAAATGGTGCAAAATATCTATCCGAGGTGACTGGAGACTGTATGTCTACTATTTTTTTACAAATAGTCTTCTGTGACTGAGGGGAAGTATTATGCACCATTTCACAAATATAGAGCAGTCAATATTTGTTTTATATATTGTATAATTTTTTTTAATCACTAACCATGGTAAGACGTTTAACTATCCGGCAGAACAGTATAATCTGCTGAATGCATCAGTACGGAAGTTGGGATATCGATAACATGCCCACGCAGGTAAAAAAAGTTGCTATAAAAAGTTACTATGCCCTGGTATGACATCATCAGAGGGCACTAGTAACTTTTTATAGCAACCCCACCTTTCCCTGCCTGAAATTATCAGGGAAATGGAATATTTTATGTCATGTATGTAGTATCTTCCAATCAAACGATAGGAATAATTTTGTGTTATAACAGGATGTATGACATTTTACAGACACATTACATTATGAGATTTTCTAACTGCACAACAAAAATCTGATCTCTCTTTGGTTTTGTCATATAGCTAATCACTGCATTATCAGCATTTATCAATATCAATGATTGATCCTGACAGCTAAATGCCCAGGAAGTGATTTGTCCCTCCTAATTAGATACAACAATTCAGTTTAACACATTAAAAACATGTGTGATAAGTTATATTCCATCTGAAATAAGCTGTTATTAGCAATGTGACACACTATGACATCCTCAATCAACTACACATCTTGTTAATAGCACACATGAATTGGGTTATTCATATCTCCACTTCCTACTTCAGAACAAGGAATATAATAATATAATAATAATATAATAATAATAGTGTGACAAAAGGCAGCAACAAAATTCTTACTTTTATTGTCAAGCTGTGCCCTGTACTTGTCGAACCCTTTAAGCCGAACCCTTTCACCGATGCAGTTAAGGAACTCTTCAAAAGCAGCCCCAGCATGTTCTGTGGGGAAAATAAACAATATTTAATATATAATTATACTACTAATACTACTACTACTAATAATAATAATATTACATAAACTAAATAACCCACCCAATATTTCACCAAACCAATATGACAGTGTAGCATATTTCATATTTGACCAGATTCAAGTATGTAAAATTTTCATCTAAATAGAAGGGCCACTACCCCAAAATCCCATCTGCAAAGTTTTGTGGCGATATTTCAATCCGTTTTGTTGTGAGAACTCAAAACGTGATTTTGTAAGCCCCATAGAGTACTGTGTAAAATTAATGTTGGTCGACCAAAATGGAACATATTTTCGCTCATAACTTCCAAACCAAACATTCTTAAGCCCTAAGACTTCACAGGGTAAATCAGAAAAATAGTAGCTTTCTTCAGATATCAAAATTTTGACCACTTACGGTAAAATCCGGCATTCTGGGGATGAGGCTATTAGCGACCGGACCATGGCCCTTTAATTTGGACTTTAAACTGTAGGTCAGAGAAATCTATTACAAAGACTTACATGATGGCAAAAGTATTTTGGTTACTTGAACTTGTTTGAACTATCCTATGACCAAACTGTGAACACCTTTGATAAATCTTTGGTCAGTGGTTCTTCAACCTATTTTGGTTGCAATTGGGCTGTAACTCTTCTAATAAGAACCATATGACAAAACTGCAAATTTGAGCAAAAAACACTAACACTAATTTGATGAAAATGTAACTGCACATTTTTCAACCTGCAATTATTACAAGAAAGGAATGAGGAAATAAATTACAAAAGCATGAATGATGGGGAAAATGAATGGTCTGGTAATTTTACATATCTTCACAATGTAACATATGAAATAGAATCCTTTCTAATAGAATCCTTTCTGTTTCTGTTCAGACATGTCTGTGTCAATAACCTTGTAAGCTAAGTAACCTTTTATCATGTATATTTATTAATCTTTCCCTGGAGTGAGTGAGTTTAAAAATTTAATAACAACTCAACACAATTGTGTCATATCGTGTCATTAAGATAAAAATATTTAACACTATATATCAATATATGACGCAATATTAAAACTTCATTTCAATAAATTCAAATTACAACTAGAATTTCGCGGTTCTCGGCTTTCGCGCTCGCTATATTCAAAGAATATAACCTGTGGGCCGCCCCATGACCTTTGACCCCGGCACGTCAATTTAAAAAAAAAAACTTAACAATTTTTGACACACACAAACACACATACATACACCCGCACAACGGATTGCTAAGTGGTCCTGCCAGCTATAGCTGGCGGCCCACAACAATCATAAAAAGATACACATCATACACTGATGAACCAGTTCATCACCCATCCATGTATTAAACAAGATAAACCAATTGATTGCAACAATACACACATCTACAGAAAAACACAGTTTCAAAAGATATACTGATAAATTCATAATTATACACATCATACACTGATGAAAAAGTTCATCACCCATCCATGTATCAAGCAAAAATCTTTCCCTGGAGAATGGCCAGCGCATGTTAGTGTTGAAAAAAAAAACCCCATGTGCACTTGGCCGGATTCGAACCGGCGACCATCGTATTACTAGCACAACGCTCTTGCCAACTGATCTATCAAGCCAGGGTAGGTAGAGGAGTGATAGATATTATCTATAGGTGTTTGGTCCAAAAGTAGTTGAGATTTCAAACTTTAATCATGTTCATTTGTGTAAAAATTCTAATGTCAGGAGAGATATGGGAGAAAAATATG
>JAMKCH010015615.1:0-25801 GCA_023653785.1 Ophioderma brevispina
GTCCTATATTTCATGTAAAAGAAATTGTGGGAAAAATGGTATTTTGTTAGAACGAAAAGGTTAAAATAATTTACTCGCACACAGACAAGGGTTAAAATTACACTTCACTAAGAATACAGCAATATATTGAACATCGTAATGGTATCAGTCTTGTCAAAAAACTTGCTTGCCTTGGTAATATCAAAAATATCGTACCATAATAATGCCCCCTTTGCAAGAAAAGCCTTCACTATGAGCCATAAAGTCTCATTCCCATTACCAGTTCAGTACTTTCCATTTGCCAGTGTATTAAATTATACACCCCTGGTTTTTTTGGGGTACGATATATGGTACCCAGATCACACAAGGTAGTTCATGTCATACATGTACACTACAATCCACTGAACTGGCCCTTGGTAGATGAGCAGAGGCACTCATAGTGCTTCTATTGTACCGCTACCTTTGAGCGGCCAAAAGCTCCCTATTGTGAAAATGGGCCCCACTTTCAAAAAGCTACGATGTTGAATATTTACTGTCAATATCATAATGCCCTCTGTTCACTCTGATGAATTTATTACAACTTATCAATTTACTTTATAGAATTGTGCTAGTGTGTTTTAGTTGCATACACTGTGCTGATGCTAATGAATTTGCAAATAGGCGGTTTTGAAATTGACGTCCCATTGTTCACAATTAGGAGCTTTTGATTTCAAAGTCAAATGCACATAGGAGGTTTTTCCTGCCCACGACGAGTTGAAGGCTATTGGTGGGTTCATAATTCATTCGCAGACGTCGCAGACGCTAACCTGTTGAACCTGCTTTTTACCCGACACGTATTTTTATGCATCCGGCGCACAAGCATTTTCAAAAGGCTAGCGTCGACCGACATCTGCCTCTAAGTCTGAACCCACCATAACGCGACTATACAAAATTGTGCAACAAACTACTGAAATAACCTCTCACAACATTTAACCACTAGTTCTATTTCCGATTGATTCCACTTTGCGTGTGTTTGCCCGTGTAAATATATTAACCCAACCTTTTTCAACCAATTGTTGATTACAAACTATAACCTTTATCAATCTAAAATCAACGATAAACCAGATTTTGTTCAATACTCTGTTCACTTTAAATTCAGAATTAATTATTACGTTACAGGGATTACACCGATATGCGAGAGAGCGAAAATGTGTAAATACATTTGTTTTTAACTTTAATCAGGGATAAGTGTGTACAATCCATATAACGCTTTAATGTAAAAACAAACCACCAATAGTGAAAAAAATGAAGTATTTGAGGAAATTTGTCATACCATTCCCGCAAATAGACCATAAGCGATGACGTCTCAAAATCTACAAAAACAGCTGGTTGTGGTTTACACTAGCACTGAACTAAACAAAGATCAATAATGTTTGTATTTGAGGTCAAAGTACATGATTATGGTGTACAATATCACGCTTAAAATCTGGGATGTTCACTGAGAAAGGCCTTTTTTGATCTCAAGTCGAAGTTTGATAGCACGTATGGAAATTAAGCTTCAGATAAAAAGTAACTGCCTTGTCTTTAATACACGGATTTCAAGCCAACCACTTGCAGGTTTGTTTGCATACCTGCCCGTACAAAAATACAAAATATGAATTTGATGATTTTTTCGAGTTTCGGATTAGCAAATCGCTGCTAATCCTTTGAAGGGACGCACCATAGACTTCAAGGGGGGTTGGAAGTTTTGGGTGAGGAAAGTTTTTTTTTTTTTTTTGGCTTTTGGAGCAGTTTTTTTTTTCTTCAATTCATAGGCTGGATTTTTTTTTGCTATACTTGAGATTGTTTTAATAAGGTGCGGGTAAGTTTTTTTTTTAATGGAATCGCGGTAAGTTGTTTGTTTTTTTGCTCTATGGTGGTTGAAGTTTTTTTGTTTAGAAAACTTCCAAAACCCCCCCCCCCCTTGAAGTCAATGTGTGCTCCTAACGCTTTCATATTGCTAAATTACCCCATATGGTATTTGTCAAAATCGTCTTTGGATATGTTTTTTTATTATATTTTGAAATTAACTATTATGGGGAGATTCAAGGTTTTCAAGCGACGTCATACATACTTGATAGAATGGCCTCTGCCTTCTCTACTAGACTGCCACGTCCAGGTGGGCTCTTAACGGTGGTGGGTCCTTCGCTGGCTGAAAACTAGTGGCTTGCAAAAGCCAGTGGCGTAGTAAACTTCCAATTTTGTTTCCCTGTAGAAGCGCTTTGGAGGTAATCCAGTTCGCTCTCACTATGGCATCACCTGCGTCCCATAATCAACATGCTATCGCTGTAATGAATTCCAACGGCCTGGCAATACTGACGTAGGATGGATCGGATGATTCTGCAGGTCATCAGCTTCATGATATAGGATCTTTTCCTAACCTTGCTCTGCAACATAGTCATAAGCTCAACTATAACCGAATTGAAGTTATTATCTCAAACTGCCCTTTCTTTTCAGACAACATCTAGAGACCGGAACATCCTTTAGGAATGTAAGGGGGAAGAAGTGTTTTATTCTTAAATTTTCGTAGTAGACATGAGGACCTGATTGGATTGCGATTAAGAAGGTATGACGATATCCCGCTGGAAATCATTGGAATTTCGTACAATTCCTGAAATGAATATCTTTGACAGAATACAATCTTTTTCGTGGGAACTACGGCCTCCAGTGTATCCTTCACCCATTGATATGTACAAATCTTGGTGTCCCATCCGATAACATCGTCGGCTTCGTCAGCAGCTGACTCGAACCGCTACCAGGAATAACAACACCGCTATGGATAGGGTTTGCCTGACTGACCGTAAATCTTTCGGACCATTTATGGGGGCAGCGGATAATTTGCAACACCATTTCAACAAAACTCATGCATTTTTCAAATACAGTGAGCGTGAGCGAGGCGGAGACCACAAAAGAACACGGTTGGAGGATGATGTATCGTGTTGGAGCCATGTCTTGACAAAAATAATAGATAAAAGAGAGTAACACAATTGACCAGAAGTAGCGACATCAAAAAATAAGTAATATTATATTGCGATATGTGCTTGATGCAGTGTACAAGTTTGTTAATATTAAAAAATATTTTTTGAGATGGAGTCAGGGGAAGGTCAATTGTGTGTATTAAAACATCATTAGACCAACTGAAGATTAATCTTTTAGAAATGTAAATGAGAGTAAAACAAAATAAAACATGCTAGGTAATACAATAATTGTCTTACAGTATGAAATGGGATGTATTGCTGTTTCAAATCCGACTCTCAAAAGCGACCACAGAAAAAGTAGCTGAACCCCAAATAGATTCTTTTATCAGTTATTACCTTGATCGTAGAGGGCATATGCGATTCAACCTTTGAAAAAATTGCTAATTAAAAGGACGTTTTGTATTCTCGTAGGGCTATGTGAATTATTTATGAAAAAAATTTGTCCGGCTTCTGGCAGCAGCTGCGTTGGTTCAGATATTCAGGTCAAAGGTCAATGACCTTTATAAGGCATCTCATGGATCATAACTCCTAACATTGTCTCTAAAAGCCACAAATGAGGTGATGTTATACCAAGGTTTTGGGGTCAACAAAAACACAATTAGCATTTAGGAAAAACGATTCAACTGCACCCTGCCACCCTTCCTTGATTTTCGAAAAGTAGCACTACCCGACATGAAATTGGACTTTAACTTCTCTCCCTCAACCATTTTAAAGGTGTTGGTTTAAGACTCCTTGGAATTCTTAGTTACAAAGCCTCTGACCCTTTTGGTTTTTTTGGTACAGATGGATTGGTTATAGTCTCCTCTTTCCATATTGATTTCAAAAAACGTCCCATAGTCCTCCATTTGACGTCATAGTAATGTTTTAACTGTTTAATGAAGTAATAATCACGGGAAACTTGATTCTTCGATTGTTGCTAAAAATAAGCCAATTCATTTTGAGTATAAAAATCATGGAATGTTGATTTTTTTTTTTTTTTTTTTTTTTGCTAGGTTTGGGGGTGATTATTGAAAGGAAAATTAAGTGCATAAAGCATATATATTTGTGATTAGAAGTGAAAAAGAAAAAATATTACAAGGTTGGTAACCATCCTTACTCCAAAAAATGAGTCTTGGCTACCACTACCAAAGGTAAGGTGGCATGACAGATTATTGTGCCGCTAAAATGAAAGCAAATGCTGGTCCCAAGCAGTATCTTTTTGATGCAGCCATTAGGTTTAAATTATGTGTTTAGTGGCCGGAAAAAAAAACAACTGGCAGGGTAAACACCTTCCTCCCCCAGGAGACGAAGATTACCTCAGAACCTTCAATGGTGGACTTGCCACTCATATGAGGCAAAGGAGAGTCCCATTCAGCCTACTGTGATATTTAAAAACACTGACAATGGATGCGTTTTTAAAACACCCTGACGACGGATGCGTTATAAGTTGGGGGCTCAACTCCTATCTCTTCGGGGGCAGGCCGTTGACCAGCTCAATGGCTCGTCACCCATAAACGTTCCTCGAGTTGTTCCGCAGTCTTTCTGGTATTGCGGCAACTGCGCTCTCAGTGGTCAGGGAAGGTATGTTGGCCGCTGTTGACAATATGAAGACGGTGACATATAACAAGGAAGGGGGTGTAATCAGGCCCAGCCTATGCTGGGAGATTATTCAGGTGGTGCCGAGTTTGGGACATCGAGCTGATCCCCTCCCGTGTTTCGGGAGAGGACAATGGTTTGCGGACTGTCTCCCAGGAAGGTCCCTAATCCCAGACAGCCAAAAGTCACAGGGCCATCGGTGGAGTGGCAGCTCACTTTGCAGTTTGCAGCACAATCTTCTAGATGGTTGACCGTCCACACGTGGATTTGTTCGCCTCAGTCATGAATCGTCAGACTGTGGCATATTAGGGGCCTAGTCTTGGAACCGGATAACCCGGGCAGTCAACCGGGACGCCATGGCAGCGAACGGTTCAGGATTTGATAGCATATGTTGATCATGCTTCTCAGGTTGCCATGATCCAAAATCCTCGAGTGGCTCTGTCTCGAGACGGCCTGGTCCTGCTGGTAGACCCATTAGGGCCACGGCAGCTGTGTTCCCAGGCCGCCGCTAGATGTGCTTGTAAGGGAAAAACAGGATCCATCTTCCAAAGGGAGGGGACATGGTAAGAGGTCATCCAGCCGACGCGTTCGCCCAGAGAGAGCACACACATGCCCGAACTTGTCTGATGCATTTCTGCACGCTGTACACTGAGGTGGGACCTTCTGAACAGGCTGCCTTTCTCACTGGTTCAGGCAAATTCCACTAGAGCATTCATAGGATTACCATTTTGCACTTATGGTGTGCCGATGAGAGTTTGATCCATGAAATTTCTAAGAACGTAGAAAATGTTGGCTATTTGATCAAGGAAGTCTTTCAGGAGGGATTTAACTTAGTCGTTCTGAATGTCCGAAGTTCTTTTTTACGAACAGCATAGGCCACAGACCCGTAAAGGGGCGATGGTGATGCATGATGACGGTTCTTTAAGTCCCCTCTTGTCCCAATCTGGGAATGGTTATGTTCCGGAGTGGGATTTGCAATTGTCTGCCAACTCTTGGTGTCGGGAAACAGTTTAAACCCAACGAAAGCTTAGTTGTCTGGACACTCCTTGCGGCTGGGGCTTGTGGCTGTGGATTTGTGTACATAGGGCGTTGGATAATTACATGCCTCTGTCTACGGACGAGGCCCACAACGGTTTGAGCGCATGGACGGGCTCTATCTTTACACAATGCCAGGCTTTTTGGCAAGAATCCGACTATTTCTTTTACCCCGGCAAACCGGTGTTCTGCCAAAGTCTCACCCATAGTTGCAGATGGGGGTTGCAGACAGCTCAGAGAAGCCTGCAGCAAGGGACACATAGACCTAGCTGGATTCCTCAGTTTATGAAATGCACACAAAACACCATGATGGTTGACTGGCTTCGTGGTTAGGGAAATGATGTTCTGCAGCCTCGTGCCGTCACCTGGGATTCTATAAAGAGGACTTCATCCCAGGAATTTGGACAACGTCGGTTGGAG
The DNA here is from genome assembly GCA_023653785.1 of Ophioderma brevispina. Taxonomy (NCBI): domain Eukaryota; kingdom Metazoa; phylum Echinodermata; class Ophiuroidea; order Amphilepidida; family Ophiodermatidae; genus Ophioderma; species Ophioderma brevispina. The sequence goes on from JAMKCH010015615.1 coordinate 6,006, forward strand.
TTCTTATTCCACATTCCACCAATAAGTCTATGTGATGCAGGGGTTAGTCAAAGCGGGGAGTAAGGGGTGTCGCTCCGTCCATCCTCTTGGCTATCGACCATAGCATCTTGACCCAGGAGCATTGTAGGCGAGTAGGGGTGGGCGTTGACAGGGTTGCTGGCGTGGCTACCTTCTGGCGGCCTTCTCACGCCACCGATTAAGCCATTGCAAGTGGTATTCTGTGCAAAAGTAAGGTGTAGAGGAAAGCTTAGCACTATAGTACAGTGGTATTTCCCTATCAGGGAGGGAGAGTGAGCCGGCGGGCATTACACTTGAGTATGATACCCTCTTCCACGAACCTTATGGCGCTCACGCATTGTTCGTCTCACCTCCAAGAAGGTCGTTGCGGAAGGTTTTGTCTGATGTTTTTTTTAGGTGTGAGAGAAACATTTTGCAGAAAGGGCGAATTACAGCGCCGCTTGATGTGGTCCGTGATATGGCCCCAAACATGGTGATAGGACACCACCTGTGTGCTTCTAGGCCAATGGCTGAGCAGTTAGACCCATTACATCATGCCTATAAAGGTCAATGAAGTTTGAACTTGAATATCTGACCAACGCAGCAATAGACTATTACAAAAAAGTCCTTTTTAGAATTTGTTCAAGGTTACATAGGACATGTGGTCACAATTTGTTCAAGGTAATAGGACATGGTCACATTAAGCCTCTAGAGGCTTAATGTGACCATGTCCTGATGTAAAACTTGAACAAATTCTTAAAAAGGACTTTTTGTATCCCACCCTCAAGAATGGTGTTTGAAGGTTTAGGTTTTGTTTTTGTTTTGTTGTTTTGTGAGAAAAAAATTTGGTGGAGCAAGGCGCGAATCAATGCCGCCCATGTGATGCAGTTTCAGGAGTTGGATTATGTCCCCAGTGTAATGAGGGCTTCTGAGTGGTCCAAATGAAATATTTGTCCAGATGGTTAATTAGTTATCAGCATATCCCACTGATTTTAGCAATAGTCTTTTTGGCTGTTTTCAGTATTATGAGTCAATGTTTTGGTTTATGTGATACTTGTACAGACTGAAGACGAATTGGCTAATTAATGTTGAGAAACGTGGACAAAATTGGATAAAGTGCTTTCTATGCTGAAACATAATGATGAATTCATTTAGTAAGCCTCAAGACTGTTTATGTGTTATTGACCCAAAAACAGGGTGTATTAGACCATCTCTTTGCTTCTAGGCAATTGGATTGAGCAGTTATAACCCATCATTAGGCCATATAATGTCGTTGACCTTTGACCTTGAAGATCTGACCAACGCAGCAAACTAGAAGGCGGGACAAAGTTCGGTAATATTCATATATCAGGCCTACACCAGAATACACAAAGAGTCCTTTTGTCAGAATTTGTTCAAGGTTGTATAGGAAATGGGTCATATTACGCCTTACTAAATATGTATAAATTATGGACCAATAAGCCAAAAATATACGTGCTTTTTTAATGGTAGAATCTCAAGTGTGTTGGCAAAATATAAGAACTTCGGAGATATTCGAAGGACTTGTGAGTTACGAAGCAGAACACGGACCCGCGCCTAAGTAAATTAAACCAAAAATCTATAGTTGTTGTCCCGGCTATGCGCTAATGGTATGGGGTTTAGCGCTCCGACGTACGAGGTTTGTGGTCACGGTTTCGGGCAGTCATTTTGGAGTCAAAGGTCATCCAGGGGTCGTTTATGGGTAACTTGGCCATGCTCTGATGTATAGAGATGAGTTGTGGTCTGGTGGTAGAGTTTCGCCTAACGGGTTTGCTGTTCACGTTTTTGATGGGGGCATTTTTGGGGTCAAGGTCATCCAGGCCCGGTCACGCGATTGGGTAACTTGGCCGTGTTTTCACGTATCGATGTTGAGTTTTGGGATGGTGGTAGAGCTCGCCGTTACGAGGTTTTGGTCACATTTCGAGGGGTCATTTTACTCATCAGAGGGTATCTCAGCTAGCTGGACTGCGCGCAGCGCGGATCCCCGCTAGTTAACATACAAGCACGTGAAATGCAGACAGCAGTACAGTATAGTAAACCAAGATCTCTAACAACAAATAGATGAATTTCGTTCAAATGTGCTGGACCAAAAGTCTTGATTTATGTACAATTTCTGAACGTGGTTTCCCCTGATGATCTATGGATTATTTGACATGACGGTTTTTACGTTTATTTGTACGAAAAACCTCGCAACTGCTGTAGGGAGGTGGGAGTGCGCTAGTAGCGATGTATGTTCGTGATCATTTACATGCTAGCCAACCCAGTGTCAAAAACTGAAGCATTGGAAATCATTTGGGTACAGGCTCGTCCTGAGAGGTTACCACGCTCAAGTTCTTACATGATATTTGCAGCTGTAGATTTTCCAGATCCTAAGCAGGAAAAAACATTGTATGGATCATATCACGATTACACTGACCATGATACGTGTAAAACACCCCGACGCTTGGAATTGGCAATTGATCTTGGGTGGACATGAACACTCTAATGAATCAAGCGTATGCAGAAATAGAAATAATGGGCTTGCGCAATTAGTTACATTTCCTACGAGAGGGATGCTACTTTAGATCAGATTTTTTCACAAATTTTTAGTCTTTGTATCTGTCTCCCTCGCCGTGTTCGACGATGGACGAGTGACCACTCGACTGTTAGTTGGTTTCCAAATGTTGAATTTCAATAAAAGCTAATGCTATCCTGAAGCGTACTATTGACCTATAAAGGGATTTTCGGTAAACGCGACTTGGAATGTGGATAAAGAATAATTGGTCAGAAGTTATTTAAAGCCGAGGGTGGGGGTACAATTGCTAAGACTGATGCTTTTATGAGATTTTGCAAAAGGGCATTGACACAATTTTCCTACCGGAGTTGAAAGTTCATAGTGCTGATTAAACCTGGATGCCCCCAAAAACTAGAGTTGATCCGCAGAAGATGAAGTATTTTACTCAAAGTCGTCCAGCATTGTGGGCGTTTTTTATATGAACAAAAGTCAAACGGGCTATCATTGCAGACAAAAAGACTACTATCATAATCGGGTTCAAAGACTTAAGAAAGCTAACCCTGCTAGTTGGGAAGAGACATCGTGTCATGACAACTAAGAATACATCCCAGTCTTCAATAAAAAAACCACTACCAGGTGTCGAGCAACTAAACCCCAATATGGTTTAGAATAGTCAATTAAGAGCATTTGTTTCAGTTGGCAGCGATATTAGCCCTTTAGATGTTCAAAATGTACCGTCTTTTCCAGTCTGCTGCCGTACCAACATTATATCCTTGAAGTGTACAATAAGCTCTCAAAATTAATATCAAGAACGAGGGAGGTCCCGATGGTTATTTCGGCTAAATAAATAAGGAGAGAGTTCGCTTTCGAACCAGCATTGTTGTAACCATGAACAAAAGTTTTGAATAACCTCATTCATGAGGTGTGTTCCATTGCAATGGAAACGAGCAATAGTCGTGCAGTTTCCTGAAATCTAATCCGCCGATATGGAATCAGCTTCGTCCCGTCTCCTTGACCGATTCCCACTTTGGATAAAGTGCGGACAGTCATTCATTCATTGGTGGTTAATGGATGATGACACCAGAAGAGGGGCAGGAGAGATATAATCAGTTGGCAATCGTTTTAAGGGCCGTCTACAACCACCATACTCGTTAAATTGTGACAACCTTCATACATGCTGACAAGCCATCTAGTGTTTCTAGAATGGTATTACAGTTCAGTAAAGCCTTCGATCGTGGTAGTCATAACGTAGCATTCATGTGATTGAAAGGGAAACTAGACCGGCAATTATACCGTTGATTTGAGCTTCTTTCCCAGAGATCTCAATGTTTTAAATACCAAGATGTTGTCTCAATTCCTTAACTTTCTGGAGCGTTCCTCAGGGAATCCCATACGGTCACGGCTACTTCGGTTGGCTCAATGGTATATTGATGCTGCTTTAATAACAAATCAAAAAGATGGCAGGGTAAGAGTGGATGATTTGACGTTTGTAGAGAATATTTTGTCGTATGCTAATACAATCTGACTATTCACGCATGACCGGAATGTTTTGAATGGTTGGGCCCCATTAGGATAAAATGACACTTAATCCAAACGAAGTGCATGTTATAAGGATTTCTTTTGTTAAAAATAGGCCTATATCTAACCATCAGATTTACGGGGAAGAACTACAGTCCAGGAATTATGAAAAATTTCTTGGTATTAAAACTTCTAAAAGATCTTAGAGTGGGAGGTGCACTGTCAGATATTATTACAACGTTGCTAACAGGCGCCCGTTTATGTTAAACCACTCTAAGAGGGATTTGGTGCCATACTAGAGGACCTTAAAAAAATTTATATATTGGGTTTATTAGACCACTCGTTGAGTATGCCGTTCCTGCTTGGTATTCGGGGCTGTCTGAGCAACAACATTTAGCTCTAGAACGTATACAAAACGTGCCTTGCAAGATTATTTTGTGGTGTAATAAATTTCATTCTTCCAAGACGCGCTTGAACAGTTGCCAGTCACCAACATCTTAAGGGAACGGCGTGACAAAATTTGTTTCAATTATTGACAAACTTTGACATCTCTGCTTCCGTATATTGGTTACCTAAGTCAGAAGGGGAGGCGATTGGTAGATCTTTGCGCACTTCCGACACTTCTCTTCATTCCTAGGACAAGTACTCAGAGGTATGCGAAAAGCCCATCCCATATATGGTTAAGTTGGGAATGCAGAGATCTCCAAGGTTTGACATGCATTTAAATAATAGGCTTGAATAGTTGGAGGATTTTATTTTTTCAAGCAGTAGACGAATGTGTGGGTTAGGTTGGTATTTATACATGGTATGTATGTTGCGTAGGCGTAGGTGTGAGGTAGTTGGGAGGAGCTTGGGTGGTGATGGATGTGGTGGTGGTTGTATTGTGGTGGTTGTAGGTGTGGTGTATGTGAGTATGGGGTTTGGTTATTGTGTGTTGTGCGTGTGTGTGGTGTGGGGTGTGGTTTGTGTGTGTGTGTTGTGTGTGTCGCGTTTGGGTGTATGCGTGAGTTGTGTGTAGGCCTATGTTGGACTTTATGTTTGCAGTGGTTAAATATTGTGGTTTGATTGGGATGGCGGTTTTTTTACATAGTTTAATGATTTCTGCTGTTATATTGTAACATACTGTTTGATGGATTGATTATATTTGTAAATTGTATTCAATTCGGCCGTTGGCCGCGATGTGCAATTGTTAAAGAAACCTAATAATTAATTAACGCCAAAGCAGCAGTAATAAAAAGCCGCAATATATACCAAATAATCTTAACTCTATCCCAATATTAATTTGGTGTACCTCTTACCTAGAAAAAAGGACGGTACCTAGGGTACCACATTAGCCTGGAAAAAAGGGAAGGTAACTGTCTTTTGGTTTCTAGCGAGAGGAAGGGAAGGGGTGGTGTTAAAGGGGATAGAAGCTAAAAGATTGGACATCCGTGGCGGATTCGAACATGGGGCCGCCCGGCGAACCATTCCCATGAGGCAGGGATGGTAAGCCCGAGGGAGTCGCTGGTTCGACCAGCGATTTCCGTTCCCATATGAGTGTTGGTACGATGACGTCATCCATCTTTTTGGACTTTTGGACCTTTTTGGACATTTTCGGCCCTCAGCTCCGTAAGGTTTAGTGAGTTTTGGTCGGGATAGGTTTAGGTTGGTTGTAGTAGAGATCATCCATCAAGTGTTTGCTCAAACCCGAATGCTCATTCCAACGTAGTTTGGGCGATAATTTCAAGTTTTTCTTATGCATTGCACAACTGTTATAGATTTTAATTGAATAGCTTACTTCCTGCATAAGATGGTTCGGCGATTAACTCCCTTAGTTTATTATGACCCTGCGCGTCAACGCTCTCGCTTCCTGTCCGTTGCTCCTCACAACGGTGACACATTTTTAAAGTCGGCGCAAGTTTTACATCGGCTCAACGCAACACCAAGTGGTTTTATCAATTTGAGGAAATCCTTTTCACAATCTGACTTGGCTTAGTAATGTATTCATCATTACATTATATGCTTCATCCAGAGTGATTGGTTTAACTCAACCACTCTATGTAGCTTCGTTATTCTCATGCCTAATATCACATACAATTGCAAATTTCTATAATATTTTATCACATACAATTGCAAATTTCTATAATACCTAATATCACATACAATTGCAAATTTCTATAATATGCTAATTTTCTTGCTTCTTAGATTGGGCACGTGACTTACGGAAATTGTTGTACAACAAACGTACAGAATAACCTCTCACAATTCAGTTAACCCCTCAGTTCATTTCGATTAGATTCCACGTTGCGTGTTGTTTGCCCGTGTAAATATATAACCATCATTTTCAGTCAATTTTGATTTCAAAATATTGACCTTTATCAATCTAAAATAAAAAAAGAAACCAGATTTTGTTCAATGCTCAGTTCACTATAAAATTGGAATTATTAATACAGTTAATGCTTCCATATTGCTAAATTACACCTATGGTATTTGCCAAAATCGACTTTGGATATTTTTAATTTTAAAAAAAATGGTGTTATAAGATTTAAGGGTGATAGAGGATCATAAAACTAACGGCCAAATTTTCTTCATTTTCAGATATATGTTATTTACATCGGTGTAAATGAAAAATCTGAAATAAAAAATGGGGGTCACCGACTTAGTTTTTGAGCTATGACGTGTTCAAAAATCGCATTTTTCGGGAAAATTTGTACAGAGCTCTATGGGAAAATGAGAAAAAGACGCCATTTTCCTCATAAAAAATAAACTTCTGACGGCCAGATTTTTTATTTTTTAAATTATGTTAAAGTCATATGCCAGATATTTAAGGCGCATCAATAAAAAGAGGGGGTCACCGACTTAGTTTTCTTGAAAACTGTCAAAATGTACCAAAAAATACACCTTTTTTTCATTTTAGTGCGTCTTGGTTAACTGTTGTGGGCGCAGCACTCTTCGCGTAGTTACGCACCGAAACTAGCGCTAGGTGTACACGCATCATTACCCAACAAACAGTGATTATCATAGAATTTGCGGTATCGCAGTTTTATAATCTACACAAGTGATTTCTCTCCTTAAAAATGGAACGCTATAAGTGGCATAAACGTCAGAATATAACAAAATTACCCTTCAAAAAGTTTAGAAAGATGTTCCAAAATATTATATTAAAATGGTTCACTAGTCCGATAATTGGAACGGGTTTCTATTCTGAATTTTTATGTAAAAAGATCCGCTTTTCCAAATATGTAATAAAGGTTCGATATTCCGAGTTTAAAGAAAGGCTCGCTTTTCCAAGCTAAAAGGTTCGTTATTCCGAAACCATATACCGGGCCGCGTGTTTTATTTTCCGAATTTCAAAAGTTCGCAATTCCAAACTTTCTTAATGAAACAATTGATTTGAAGCAGACAATTTATGATAAGATCAAGTTTTAGTTTCAAGAGTTAGTGTTAGTTTTAGGGTTATAGGTTAAAGGTTGCCAAACAATTTGATTGATGTCATCACCACCAAAAACAGAGAAAACTTAGTCTGATGTGACAATTTTGATTGTTATCTCAGTTAGGTTTTCTGAAATGTGGAAATGAAAAATGTTATAATAAATAGACAATAAATAGTGAAATCGTGGCATCGCGGCTTATCTATCTATAATTCATGATGTTCATCTCGGGGTCCTCTCGATATTCTAAGGTTCATTATTCCGAAGGTTCGCTATTCATCACCCCGCAAGTCTTGTAGTGAAGATACTTTTTCTAATTGCCGAATGAGCTCTTGAACCTCAAAAATTCAATGACCCTCAATTAAAAATGCGCTTACACTTTTCCTCCGATTTCTCCTGGTTCTCCGAAATGTTGTTTTTTTTTATATGTGGGGTATAAAAAGATATCTCTTGGTATTAATTTTATTAAAGCGAGTTCGTGAAATTACCCGAAAAGCACCGTGAACAAAAAAAAAAACACGCGAAATAATCCAAAACAAGAATGCAAAACTGCAGGAACGAATTAAAACTTCACAAAACCACGCGCTAGCGTTAGACGCATCTCAAGAAAACATTCGACGCACATATAGCGAGTGCGTAAGTATTCATGCTAAACGATGCACAGCTGCAAATAGGTGTGCGTGCTGAAAGGCCCCTCTATCACCCTTAAGGCTTCAATCGACGTTCATACAATACTTTATAGAATGGCTCTGCCTTCTCTACTAAGACGGCCACGTCAGGTGGGAGCTCGTTAACAGGTGGTGGATCCTTCGCTGGCTGAAAACTAGTGCTTGCAAAAGCAGTGGCGTAGTAACTTCCAATTTTGTTTCCCTGTAGAAGCGCTTTGGAGGTAATCCAGTTTTCTCTCACTATGGCATCAACTGCTTCCCACTTCAACAAGCTATCGCTGTATGGAATTCCAACGGCCTGGCAATACTGACGTAGGATGGATTCTGGATGATTCTGCAGGTCATCAGCATCAATGATGATAGAATCTTTTTCCAGACCTTGCTCTGCAAGATAGTCAATAAGCTCAAGCATATCACCGAATATGAAGTTATTATTCTTAAACTGCCCGCTCTGTTTCAAGACAACATCTAGACGGAACATCTCTTTAGGAATCGAAGGAGGAAGAAATACTTTTATTATTAAATTTCGTAGAGACATGATGACCTTGGTTGGATTGCGAATTAAGAAGGTATGGCGATAGCCGCGTGGAACCATGTGGAATTTCTTAACAATTTCTGAAATGGTATCTTTACGAAGACAATCTTTTTCGTGGGGTAATCGGCCTCCAGTGTGTCCTTCACCCATTGGTACGTACAAATCTTGTTGTCCCATCCAATAACATCGCCGGCTTCGTCAGCAGCTTGACTCGCCGCCTCCAGGAAATCCATAACCCCGCTTTGGATAGGGTTTGCCTGACCGTAAATCTTTTCTGGACCATTTGTGGCAGCGGTAATGTAGGGTTCGTTGATAATTTGCACACCATCAACAAAGCTCATGCATTTTTCAAATACAGTAGAGAGTGAGCGAGGCGGAGCCCACAAAAGAACACGTGTTGGAGGCTGATGTAATCGTTTAGCCATGTCTTTAAAAAATAATAGATAAAAGAGAGTAACAATTGACAGAATTAGCGACATCAAAAAGTAAGTAAATTTATATTGTCGATATGTGGCGTTATGCATTGTACAAGTGTTCATATTTAAACAAATAGTTTTATTTTGCAGATGGAGTCAACTTGTGTTGTATTAAAACATCATTAGACCAACTAAAGATTAATCTATTAGAAATGTAAATGAGAAGTAAAACAAAACAAATAATTGTCTTACCGTATGAAATGGGAGTATTGCCTGTTTCAATATCCGATCAAAGGACCATCACAGAAAGTTAGCTGAACCCAAATTTGACTACTTTTATCAGTGTTCCTTGACATGCGCACAAATCGAATTGAACAGCAAACAAGTGCTATCTAAAGTGTAACGTTAATAGTGATAATTATGATAATATGATAATAATTATATAATTTATGATATGGGAGACACCAAATTTTCTTATACTGGGAGTTAAACCGAGTCCTACACATATCAGTGTTTTATTTTAAAAGCATTCTATATTTAGTTTTGATTCGCATAGTTTATAATTGATTATGCAGTTTGCTGGATATTAACAACCGTACACAGATAAACAGCTTGAAAATCCCTGTGAACACAAAGAAATTAGTGTAATTGCATGGATGATTCTTATTTTGTTATAATAACACAATTTAATTTCCTTCATTAGGTGTGCCATTATGAAAAATCAAAATCACAGTAACTCTAATACGTTTTTTTTTTTTTCATTCTGGGGTTCCTTGAGACACTTGCTAATATGCAAAAAACAACGCTAAGGATTTGGATTTTCTTACGTCCAATTAAAGCGCAACTAAAAGTTAGACAAATATAACAAAAAATACAAACCAAATATATTGTAGCGTTAAAATGACCCCTCTGTTGCAGTAATATATAGTGGGGCTTGCAAATAAAGTTTTCAAACGCTGCAGACCTTAATTTGCAGACATCTTATCATTGTCACATTAAAATCACACACGTCCAGCTCCTGGAACAATACTAAGTTGACATAAAAAGTCTAAAAAAGGGCAAGCCCTTCCCGGTTGACCCCAATCTGGGGTGTTGCATCAAAACAGGAACAGAAACAATCACATAAATGACGGGATACCTGACAGCACAGTCGTCAGACTGTTCCGTAAATTTGATTTAGAGGTAATCCCGTAATTTTTTTATTATTTCTATTTTATTTATTTATTTATTTAAAAATTAATAAATGCTGTTATCAACTGCTTCTTCACAAAAATAGCCTGTGTAGGTATACTGTATACTAGAGTGTGGGCCTGACGTTTCGATCCTAGCAGGATCTTCATCAAAGGCAAACTGACAAAACAACAGATAAGACAAACCCAAGGAACAAAAGACAGGGAGTGGTGATGGGTAAAGGAACTGGGAGGAGAGCCGAGCAAGAAAGAGAACAATGGAAATTAATGAACAAAGATATGTGACGATAACCAAGAAATCAGTGGGGCATGGAGAAGTGGAGTGCACGTGGTCCAGTGGATAAATAGCGCCCGACTCACACGAGCCAGGTTGTCAGTTCGAGCCCCGCTGTGGGCCCAATGTGTTTTGGGCCCTTGAGTAAGGCGCTTACCTCAATTACTTACTCTCCCCTACCCAGTTGTATAATAGGTACTCCCGGCATTATTCATTGTCGGGAAGGTAACAGACTAGCTGTAGAGGTCTGAGGTGTAGCATCCCCCTACAGCAACATTCTATATGGTGGAGCCTGGCCCTTCGCTTCGAAAGAGAGGCACTCCGTTCCTTTGTATAACAGGTCCGTCCCCTTTCCCTTTATGAAGATAGTGGAGGACGGAGAGTGATTTGGCAATGGACTAGGAGAGCTGCTGAAAATAGAACAATAATGAACAAGGGGATGGGGATAATGACCAGGAAATCAGCCGTTCATGAACAGGGTAACCGAAAATAACACTGGGATGAGAGTAGCTAAGGAGTGGAAGACATAATGATCAGAGGATGGGGCAAAGGAGACTTGGTAATGAGAAACCTGAAAGAGAAAAAAGTGAAAATTAATGGGATTCATATATAACGTTTTATGAGAGCATCGTAAGAAAAGGGTTTGTCAACAGGCTAAAAAGTTGTTGCCGCCAGTTTTTGCAATTGCAGTAATTTAATTCTGCCGTTCAATATTGTATTTCCATAGGTGCATTCAAATCGCTAATCTGTTGGGCTTAGGTATTGTGTTGTGTTGCAAAGACGCATTGATTCTTGACGCAAACCCCCCGCATCCGGCGTGCAAGTGGCTGTAAGGCTGCTACAACTAACACGGGTATCCGTCTGCTCATTCAGTCCACGGTAAGGGTATTTAGCCCGTCTGACTTTGTTTTCAGTTTGTAACTTATATGGACCCATCTTTTTTTTTTCACATTCATTTCATGCGGGGACAATTGAATATTAATATAAAGCAACAATATACAGATGTTGAATCTTAAAAAGGAATTTTACTATGCGAATAACAGCCAATTTTTGGAAAAAAAAATATTTGATGACGTCACGGCATTGATTGTTTATTTATTTTGCTTCGGGGACCCATTCAGGTAAAAATTCGTACGTCTCCCTACATTGGACAAAACAACCGATATCGTCATCGTACGTCGGTTTTTTGAATGTAGGGTAAAAGGTAAATTTTGTACTAGTTTAATACCTAATATACGGTGTCTTTTGTAAAACAATAATAGCAACTTTGGGCAGGAGGGGTCATATTACAGACCCTTGTTTAACATAGTCGATTATATATATCGGTTCCCCCCCCGAAGAGCACACTGATTTCTGATACCTGACACGTGACCCTTTACCTGCCACGTGACACAAACTATTTATCTCGTTACCGTTTATAACTAACATACGCAAAGCACAAGCAGTCTGTATCTCTGTTGTCACAACAGGCGTAATGCTATCATGATGTGATCCTATACATGTGGTTTCTGTACAGGAGGGTAGGGACACGTCTGCTTCTATTTGGCATTGGGATTTTCCAAACTGTAATTGTGACTGCTACATCAAATATTCATTTACTATGGCAGTCTCGGTCCCAGTGGGACATTAAAAACATCATCTCTTAACCCTTGTTCAAAAGATCTTAGTACTATCATGATAAATTAAGAAAAAAATATGGAAGTTCACATCAATATCATGCTTCTGTTAAATTACCTGTGCATAACTCAAACTTTCCAGAAAACTTCCCCTGCAAAAAAGTAATCTCTATCAACATAATCCCCGTGAACATACGCGCCATAGCTACAGAGCTATGCGCCTGTAGCCATGCGCACCGATACACTCTAATATCAAAACAGCCCGATTATAATTATTATACAGCCCAAAACCATTGCACTCCTGGATTGCGTTCTGCTTCAGTGGGTCGGTTTTTTAAATATTGAGCATCTGTAATTCATCACATGCGGACGGTGGTCAGTTTTCCTGAAAATTCCCGCCCTTCCCTCCCATGTGGCTACATTTTTTGCATCATATTTGGGGCTTGCCTTGGTACCTTTAATAATTTGTTGTTTAAACATCCCAATACATTTTTAAAACATACAACTATTATATATATATAACATCCTCAACTCAATCAATTTATTTTCATCGCAACCTCAATATACAATATAGATATAATTATGCATATAAACAAACAAATATTGCAATATCGAATATAATTATGCCTTATACAATGTTTGATTGAGATGAGGACCCTGGCTAACGCATAGCGTGGGGATGTTTGCCCTGGTGAAAAAAATGTTAAAGATAACTATTGATAAGATGGCAACATACATTGCCTTGCCAGGAACTCTCTGTGGTAAAATCGATAATACAAAATACAATAAGTATAGTTTGCAAGGAATTTTAATAAGAAATGTATTTGTGGATCAGATAGTGTGGGAAAAATCGTCCCTGGTTAAAACAGACAAAATCATAGACGTGGGTCACGTGTAACAAACGGAATGAACAACAACAAAACAGGACAGACGATGTAGAGTACGACTAACCTACTGACAAAATAAACAAGACAGGACGGACAGAATAACAAGTTAAACCGGCTGAACATTTGCAACTGAAACCACACAGTTGAGAAGCAAAATTGGTGAATTAACAGATTTTATGGAGTAGGCCATTGTTTGTAGAAACGGATTAGTTTATTTTTTAAGTTATTTTTGAAGACGCAAAGGAAGGGGAATTTTTTAGGTGATCAGGTAGGTTTTTTCCAAAATAGAGGGCCTTGAGACTTGGGGCGTTTTCTGGCAACAAACTGTGTTCGTTTTTCTTGATGAAAAAGTCTTGGGCATGTCCTATATTATAGTGAATGAGAAAGGTGTGTCAATGTGTAAACGAAGTCATCATTATATGAGGTCATTGGGAGGAGAATAGGATGATATCGGAACTAAAAAGATGCAAGCTGTAGTTTGTAGATGTCATAAATCTTCAGTGTTTTAAGAGACGAAAAAAGGGGGTCAGTATAGCACGCCATTAGAGTTAGTACACGTTCTTATAATTCTTTTTGAAGTAGAAATAGCGAGTCAAGATTGGCAGTGTTTGGAGTCGGCCCTATCCCATTGCCCCATAAGAAAAATAAGGTAGAATAAGAGAATTATATATGTTTTCAGTTGAACTCAGAATGGGAGGAACGACGAACCTTACGAAGGTATACCATTGTATTAGACAAACTATTTTAGAACATGTTTGTGTTTGTGATGTCCCATGATAATTGTAATCAAAGCGTAGCCTCGAAATTTAAGAGTCTCACTTTCCTGAATTAATTGTAGTATCTATTTTAAGCTTAGGTGTAATGTCTTGTTTTGTTCTGTCTTATTTTAAATACCATGTAATTAGTTTTTTTAATGTTGAGAGATAACCTTATTTAGTTTAAACCATTGGAATTTTGATTAATTCAGTATTTATAATTGTTTTCCCAATGTGTTGGGATCATATGTGAGAATAAATATTTGTGTCTGTCCTGCAAATAAAATAAAATGGGGGTATTTTGGAGCATTGATGGGAGGTCATTGAATATAATAAGAAACATAGGGGTCCAGAAGAGATCCCTGATCCCTGTGGAACTCCCTCCCAAATATGACATTTTGTAGTTCCAGATCAGATGTTGTTGAATGAAATCCTTTGTTTTCTACCATGAGAGGTATTTTAATCCACGTTGGCAAGGCCTCTGATACATATTATTGAGTTTATGAAGAAGAATATCATGGTTTATGGTATCAAAGGCTTTGCCTAAGTCAGAAAAATACCAATGGTGTGAAGTTTTTGGTCAAGAATTGTTGGCTATGGCGCAATAAAGCTCATTAATTGCCAGCATGTCGATCGTTTGGGCCTAAAAATCCAAAATGTCGAGGTGAGTATATTGGTGACGGATATGAAGCAAATCACGACTGTACAATCTTTTCATAAGTTTGGAGATCCCTGTGTAGGAATTAAATTGGTCTGTAATTAGTAAAGTCCGTGCTTATCATCGTCTTTGAGAGACCGGTATAACATAAGCCTCTTTTTAGTAAGGCATGGGACAAATGCCAGTAAAATGAAGTTAGTACAAATATGGGCAAGACATCATTGAAGGGATAATTTGCTTAAGAAGATTGTTAACGATTCCATCAGCTGTACTGCTGTTTTGCGTTTTTCAACTTTGACTGTATTTTGTTCAATTTAGCAGTCAGAAGTGGATAAATAAACATGCTATTTGGATTATTAAAAGATGATTAAGGTGGTGCATAGTCATTGGGCGGATCCAGAGAATTTATAATCGGCAATAGATTTACCAAGTTGCAGAAAAGTGTTAAAGTTCTCTGCAATAACCTTATCATCGGTTAACTTATCACCGTTCTTTTTTGAAGAAGTCAAGGTAACGTTGATTTCTTATTGCCGTCCTAAGTAGTTCGTTAAGTATTGGCCACACTTTTTTAGTATTATTTTATATTTCAATTTTATATTACTTATTATGGAGTATTTTTACTGAGTCTAAGTAAAAGATTGAGATGATTGCGGTAGTTATTATATTTTAGTTTATATTATGTGTCGGTTTAGCAATATAGTTTTGTAACAATTTATCCTTTGTTTTAAGTGATTTAATTAGACCTTTGTTAATCCAAGGTTTTTTGGGTGAGTTACGTCTAGACTAATCTTGGTTTTGATAGGAACAGTGAAATAGTGCAAGTTCTTTAAATTTATTGTTAAAATCATTGTCGGCTAAGCCGGGATCTGGATGTTTTTAATGGATTGCCAACTTTAAGAAGATAGGGCATTTTTCAGACTTTTGAATGTTATTTTGGCTTGAGTTTTAACGTGACGCTCTTGTAAGCGGCGTAGATGGCTCACATTATTAGGCCTATGTTTTTCTTGAGTACGAAAGATGGGGTAATGATCAGAGAAGTCTGTGATAATAACACCTGAACTGGAATTGGTTTGTCAAGTCATTGGTTAAAATGTTGTCTATGATAGTTGCAGGAGTCATTTGACCATAGTTTATTAGGCCTAAATCCTGTTTGGGCCTTGTCAATGCTTTGATGAAATCATGCGAATAGAACAAGTTGATAAAATCTCTGACTTTGGAATCAGTGTTATGTGTCAGCAGTCAAGGTTATCAGCACCCATTATATAACTTTCCTCTTTTGTTTTCATTGGAAATTGTATTCAGAACTCTATCAATTGCAACTGTAAGTCATTGTAAATGTATGCATATCAATGTTTAAAATTAGACCAACAAGAATGTTATGGAGTTATGTGTAAACTTCACAAGAAGAAATCCACAGTCAGAACACTTAAGCGAAAGGTCGGGACGCTTACTGTAATTTATGTTAGAGTTAATATAAGGAAACGCCAACCCCTCATCCTGTCCTGCCTTAATACAATTCTCAATTGCGAATCACCATATTAATTAATGACGCGTCAATGTCGGAGGTAAACCAAGTTTCCAGAAAAAACCATATATGTCAAAATGTTGATGGAAAATAGATAAGAATTTACAGTGTCATTGGAATTGTTTAGTAGGCTCAAATGTTTGAATGACATAATGACAGGTTAGAAATTACTAATGTTAGGTTTCGTGGGTGTTTTATGTGTCGCTTGCATAGTAGTTACAAACTGTATAATGTTGTGAGTTGGTCAGCATCATTTCATCAAAGGGGTCTTTAGAATGAATTATAGAAGGATGTAAAAGGCAAATGGTTTGAAGGTTTAAATTTATGTAAAGAATCAGTCATGACACAAAATACAGACCACAATATCTAAGAACCTAAAAAGGACGAGCAACTCGATACCAGACATACACAAAAAAATGACTAAAGAAATTACAGAGGGGGAGAGGTTGCTAAAGTGGTGTACACTAAATACCGAATAAAATGACTTAGATTTAAGGGGAATACACGGTTGGATCTTTTTTCACCGTCACGTAAGCCAAGGGCGTGAACGGAGCTCAGTGTTTTAAAATAATACAAAAAATAATCAATACGTGAAAAATTATCATTGGGCAAGCAAAACACAGAGCACAGTGAGTAGAACTCAAATGCAAGCTTTTCCACAAGTGCTAGGCCGCAGGAGTAATAAGGCGCGCAACATGTGTACACAGGGTACCGTACAGTAGGGCGATTCTGTGAAAGGGGCAGAACCAATGGCCATGAAAAGCATGCATTTGGGTAAACATTATCTACATACCAGGGTAGACAATATTCATACAAGGGTAAATAAATTCGTCGGGAAAAGTAAACACCATATCAATAATCAGTCAATAAACCATGCAGGCAGCAATTATCCTAGTAAAAAAAATAAAAATTATACATTATGATTGTAAAATTAACTTAACATTATCTGTTGGTGTAAATAATTGAGCAAATATACAGAAAGAGATAAGATGAAAGGGAGGAGACGATGAGCAATGAAACCGAAGACATAATATTGTGTGGTAGTTTATGCGAGGATTATGTGTGGATAAATGGGAACATACTTCACTGAAGGAGGCTGTTGGTCCGGGTTCATAAGTCCAATTCATATACATACAGTAATTTCTGATTGGAAACATAAAAACAATAGAAATATCATGATAAATATTGAATAATGTGAACACCATACGACCATATAAACAAAATAAATTTCAATGATCAAATGCATTTCAACATTGTTATATAAAGTATAAGTCTGAAAGGGGTTATCGGTCAAATTGAATCCCTGTACACATTGAATAGTAATTCAACGTAATTATGAAAAAGTGATGGAACATACGTTGAGTGAAAAAAACTATTTGTACAAGGTTCAATTACCAGTTCCACATTGCCACCACGCTTCGGTGGCAAGTGCATTTATTGAACATCATACGAGAAGCAATGGCCTAAAAGCATGCATTTGAGATAAACATTGTGTTTATATCCTTCATAACATAGGAATAGACAGGTCTCTACAAGGGTAAATAAATTGGTGAGGGGAAAGGAAAAACACCATTCAATAAATAATAAATGAACACATGCAGCAGCATGAAACCATAGTAAAAAAAACTTAAAATTTACATTATCGGTTTAAAATTAAATAACATATGTTGTTGCTGTAATAATTGAGATATAAGAAGAAGAAAAGATGATGAAAGGAGGAGGTGAGTAATGAAAAAGAAATAAATAATATTGTATATATATATATATATAGTATGCAAATCGGTAATGAGACCCGCTTATGGGTTCGATTTGGCAGAGATAATGGTAAATACATAGTGTACATGTACATATGTAGATATATGGTAATAGCTGATTGGTACAAGATCCCGTTTGGGACTCGATTTGGCAGGCTAATGGTGACATTATATGTTATAAAGTAGTAGTTGCAGAGCGGATATAGGTCGCTTTGGGTCTCGATTTGGCAGGATAATTTGATACATAGTATTTGCAGTCGGTACAAGGCGCCAGCTTTGGGTGCTGATTGGAGGTTCAATTGGTAATCAATGGGTTTTCTTCAGAGTAATAATGAAGATCGGTATAAGACTCGCTTTGGGTCTCGATTTGGTAGGGTAAATTGAAGTATTTATAGGATAGAGTGTCGGAAGACGCCGTTATAAGGGTCCGCTCGGTCTCGATTCGGCTGGTAAATGTTGTAGTATTTAGTGCGTGTAGTGTGCCAGCAGATCGATATAGATCCGCTTTGGGTCTCGATTTGACTGGTTAATTTAGTAATTGTATGTGTATTTTATCCGCAGAACTTTTACAGATCCGCTTTGGGTCTCGATTGGCGGTTAAATTGTTAATATTTTAGACTTAATGTCAAGTTGGGTCGGAGTGTCAGCAGATCGGTATAAGATTCGCTTTGGTCTCGTTTGCTTGTAAAATTTGTAAATGTATGTGTATTTTATTGCGCCGATCGGTTTAAGTTCTTTTTGGGTCTTGTTTTGTCAGGCTTAGATTTATTATTCATGGGTTACGTCAATGAAGGGGATTTTTTGAAGAAGTTGATGGTGAAGGCGGAAAAAAGCCTTGAAATTTTTGTAATATTTGATTTGTTATATTTATATGTCAAAGCCATTAGGAAATTTCGACAAAGTGGTGGAGGTAGGAAGGAACTGGCCTGCCAATTGTTACGGTTGTCGATGGCAATTGATACCTGCGTTTGGTGCTTCTTCCAGGAAATTCGTCCTAGCCATCCAATTGAGGTCTGGATTACAGATAAGTATGGTACCTTAAAGGCTACGTGATAAGATTGTCAGAACAGTTAAATATGTAGCAATTCAGGTTCATTTCTGCCGATCAATTGATTTGTTTGAGCAATAAAAATTGACCTTGTGGTCCTGCATGTGACAGATGCTCAGTTGCAATTCGGGTGTGAGAATGCCTATTTTTAGCTCTGTGGACAAACATAAACAGGCATCTATAACCATATACCAAAACAAAGAATACTGATGATAATAAGAATAATAAAAAAATATAAAATAAAAATAAAAATAAAAAATGTAGGTGAACAAGAAAATTAAAGCCTTAAATAAAAAAAACAGAATAATAAAATTATAAGCATGTGTAAAACAGTACAGAGAAAAAAAACCTGAAACAGAGGGAGGAAGCTGAAAAAGGTTAGGTTACATGTGTGAAATAAGGGACCTAGTCGTTCCCTTCCTGGATGTGAGCCGCATGGGGGCCGGGATGGTGAGTACACGCTTCATCCAACAACTTTTCTCTCTAAGACGGACAGTGTCGGGCGGTTGCCAAGAGAATCGATACCCTGTAAGGTCATATCAGAAATAGTTATGGTAGGTAAGTTGAAGTGTTTGACCCCACCGGTTGTTTCCAACTTTGTTGGGTTGGGGACTGTGGACCTATGGCCATAGGAGAGTCTCTCAGACCGGGGGAGGTCTTCGTTTCCCCAAACCAATATGGACTACACACACCCTGCAAGAAATAAGATAAATGACATTAGAAATGCGAAGGTGATGTTGCCTCTGGTCTTGTAGTTGGTACCAGTGGCATGACTAGTGAACGAGTCAATCTCCTATATATGGTCCTTACAGACGATTACATCTCGAACCTGTGCACTTGGAAGTACATTGCTGTGACTACCTTGCTGTTGTAGGAGAAGAAGTTACAGTTAGTGGGGGGACTGAAGGCCTCACAATCATGTCACGTAGATGGGGGGACCGTCTGTAGGCCAGATTGCGGATCTAAGAGTCAGCAGTGTCAGAAGACTGGCTGACAGAGGCCCCCCAAAAATATTGCTCTCAGGCCCCTCAGG
>JAMKCH010015616.1:0-24138 GCA_023653785.1 Ophioderma brevispina
TATATTTAGATCTCGCAAATGGACTGTTTGCCGTGAGACAATACGAGGTGGTGAGAATTGAATAATCTCGAGTATTGAGTGATCTTGAGTATTGTCTTAATTCATTATAACCGTCATGTTTGTGCGCACAGCCATTATGTCGTGTTTGCTTAAATATCTCCAGATTTCTCTCAAACACCATATCCAGCGAGGCTGTTGACCAGTTTAATTTATTAGTAGGGCTCTAAGATAAAGTATGAAGCTTTTAAGATAAGACACATTTTATTTTTAGACGTAAAAAATCCTCATTTGCATCCTGGAGATACAAACAAGAGAGTTAACGCAGTGCGTTTAGAGAACCAATTCACTGGTTTTGAAGATAGACAAGAATAATTCTGTATACACCAGGTAGCGTAAATGTTTATATTAAAAATAATTAAAAATCAAGACTTGCAAACATGGATTAGAGGTACTCTCAGATGAGTGGCACTTTACAAAACAATTAATTTTTGTGGTTTTATTTTCACAAATTTCATGAATTAACATGGAAAATTATTTTGAATATAAAGGCACTCAAAAATCTAAAGGAACTAAAAATATATAATTCAATTATACTTGTTAAAGATTTCATGAAAATAGCAACTGGCAGAATTTTTTTTTAGAAATGAAAATTGTCAAAAATTTTGTATGTAAAAAATAAAGACTTACACAGTACTTAAATATGTAACATGCTTTACATTTTAATTCTATGGCTTGTAGAATAAAACATTTGAGACGTTACAAAAAGATCCCATCTTGAGCAAAGTCAAGGCAATTTGCTATCTTGAGTAGATAGCTAATCAAGGTGATGGAATGGTTGATTCATGAATATGAGTTTTTTGTTAAGTTTGGGGTTAATGTAATCAAGAACTGTCCATTCCTGTTTTTATCCCCTGGTTTGAAATGCAGAAGAGAGATTTTGTGAGAGTGCTCAAGTCTGTATGTGTGTGTATGTAAGTGTGTATGTGTGTTCCAGTTTGGTTAGGATTTCGTTTTTCAGGTGTTCTTCGAAAAGTTTAAGTCTGATTCAAACCAGACTTGGGGTTAAGGTGCAATAGGGTTCCTTCATATGTGGATGATGTCCAAGGTTATAGACCAAGGTCAAAGGTCATCTGAGGTAATGTTCCAGACTGCGTTCTTGCCAGGGGGATGACGCAAGTTTACTTGCTGTATTTTTATATATTTGTGGGTGGTTTTGTGTTTAAATGTTTGTTGTTGCACTTTCTTTGTTTTCTTTTGTATTTAGGGTAGATATAAAGAGCAGTTAAATCTTGGTTAGTTTTCAAAAAGGTTGAGATTTTATATCATTTGATTTGTTGGTCTAGTTATTGTTTATTGGATGCCATTTTGACCAAAATAGTTAAGTTTGATTTATTTTTGTTTGTTTTTTGCAAATAAAAACTAAATTGTTAAGCCAATAAAGAACTTGGTAACAGCCTGGCAGGCTGGCACACAAGAAACAGTTTCGAATTGGGGGACAATATTGTACTCTGTATGAAAATGAGCTGTATTCTGCGATTCAGTGATTGTTAAAGGTGCATTTCATGATCCTTAAGGAAAACTTATTTCCAAATTTCAGTTTGTCCCCATCTTGCATTTTGGTTTTCTGAGCAAATAATTGCATTGCAGTGTCCCATAGGTCACTTTGTTATAATTACTGACCCTTTGTAGACAATATGAAAGAGTAAATTTCTTGCAGAGACAATCAAATATGAATGTCGAAATTGGCACACATAAAAAAACCCAAAACTACTTTTTTAGGTCAGTTGGGGGAGGGTGTTTGTGGCTTACAAAATGCCCCTTTAATATATATTCATTTCCCAAGGCAGTCAATAATAAATCAGCATTTCAGGCAGAAGCAAATGATCCGCTACACTATGTGCCTATGGATCCATTAGCCTGCCTATAATTATGAACATTCTTAAAGTTTGTATATGAGAGATAAAAAAACTTAAAAAGTTACATTTTCTTCCAATAACATTTGTTTTATTATGTCTTGTACCCTTAAAGAGACATGAGGACATTTCCAGAATGAAGCGCCCCCATTTTTTTTTTCATATTTGGAATGCTTACCAATATAACACCTGAAGTGAATATGCCGTCTTTATATAATAAGACAATAATTTAGTATTTTCTGTCATGCACAACAGAAAATCAAACCATGGTTTTCTATAGGGATGATCACTCGGTCAAAACAAGGTTTGCAGGTTTTCTTTTGTATTTGTTTGTCCAATAAACCTTCCAAACATTCTCAGTAGGTGGTCTACAACCGGTCCAGAGCAATTTGAGAGAAATATTTCGTATCCTCAAAAAATCTCCTCCTGTAACTTTAAGTGACTTTTGAACACAGAGCAGATGGATGACTTACCCAATGTGTGTATTGATCTGTTAGCCTGTCTGTTATAAGACTTCGTAAAGTTTATATGAGTGATATAAGAAAGGTTTCTAAAGGATCAATTTAATGACTTTTCTATCATTGTAGTGTCTTGCACATTTTGAATCATTTAAAGGTCAATATACAAATACATGTGCAATAACAATAAAAATCCTATAATTTCATGCACTTAACCTTTAGTGATTTTTTGAAAGCAAAGAAGTGACAATTCCTAGATGCATTGAACATTATCAGACAAACAATTGACAAATAACCCTTTAGTGTATTTGTTTGATTTTGTTCAATTACACGTTGGTTGAAATAGCCTTGAGTGAAATGCCCTTTGGGAAAAATACAGCAAAATTGAGGAATGAATACATTGTTGGTATTATATCGTAGATCTTTGCTGTCATCTCCCTAATGAGAGAGATTACTGCCATTATTTTTGACAAGTCAAGATCACATGCACTTCGAAGAGCAGCCATTTTTATGTGTTTTGCACAAACCTTTGGAATATAAAGCTCCTTAGTGATATTGCAATATGTCAGATTTTCTCTGTGTTTTAGTCTAGTTAGCATTTCATCCATACCCTCTAGGCAGACATAAATAAAGGGATTTTAATTTTGAGAATTTTAAAGATGCTTGTTCTGATTTTTTGTCTATCATGTTCTCTACTTGATATGAGACCCTGGCACTTGTACACACTGACCATCAAGTACCGTGGGAAACAAGCTTGCGGTTTTGATGCTAGACACGATCATTCATAGTGCAATGCCCTATTCACTACTGTACTAATATTGATGGTTAACCATTAAAATGCTAGTTTTTTTTATCTGTATCTTGAGAAAGAAATGGATTTGAAAGCTAAAATTTCGTTGCAACAATGAGAAAAATACAGCCTTTCATCTAATATCAAATTCGACACTACTTCCGGGTAAATCAGGGGGTCCAAAAGACAATCGGAACAAGCACCTTTAATTTTGAGAGTTTGGAATTCCAGAGCTAGAAGCAGAGCTATTGGGTCTGGTGGGAGCATGAACAATTAAACCGAACACAAGGAGATTTACAAATCTCCCAAAATTTGTGCTTGATTTCTTGTAGAACACTTACTGAGAATGTTTTAGAGGCTTACAAGGCAAAAAAGAGAAAAAAATATCAGAAACTTAAGTTTTGGACTTGCCCGCTCTCTTAATCAGCTCTATAGATTGAACATTTTTATTTTTCATGCTTGTTTACATAAATTTTCAAAAATTCATTCTTGTTCAGCCCATAAAAACAACCAAACATTTTTTTTTGTCTCGCCTGAACTTTGTTTTCGGCAGAGACTTAGTAATCACTTTTCTGTCTGTCTATCTGTCTGTGTCTGTCTGTCTGTGTCTGTCTGTCATGCTGTGTCTGCCTGCCCGCCGTCCTTGTTCACTGCTTGTGTACAATTTATCTGGCGTTCCGTAAGGGCTATGATGATGTAACTTGGTGGAAAGAAGCGGGTCCTTGAGTTCTCGACCTGATTAGATTTTGGGCGTAAAATAGGCTAATTAAGTATCTAATTTGCATAATTTACGAAAAATTTTCCTGCAAGGCTTGTGTACAAGTGTTCTGGAGTTCCGTAAGGTGTATAATGATGTAACTTGGTGGAAGGGAGTGTGCTGGAGAGTAACTAATTAGATTTCGAGTGTATTTCGGGCAAATTAAGTATGCAAATGAGCTAATTAATATGCAAAAATCAGCGTAATTACTATAATTTTGAAACGGTACATTGGATGCGGAAAATTCCGTCACTGCATGAAAGCCTATCATGGTGCGCATCTTTTTTTGCAATTTGAAAGTGCATGATATATGCGGCTTAGGTATGCAAATGAGCTAATTAAATATGCGTAATTACTGTATATCTGAAACAGTACATCGGATAGGCAAATTCCTTTGCTGCATGAAAGAATACTATGCCATGCATCTTTTGTGTGAATCATAATTGAGTCAAAGTGGCATTTTGGGCATAGAATATGCTAATTAAGTGTCTAATTTGTATAATTTAAGAAAAAAAACTTGTGTACAAGTTATCTAGAGTTCCATAAAACACATAATGAGGTAACTTGGTGAAAGCAAGCGGGTTGAGTTCTCGACCTGATTAGATTTTGGGCGTATTTTGGGTTAATTAGGTATGCAAATGAGCTAATTAAGAACAGTGATAACAGCACACATCACATTTAGATGCACCTTAATTTTGCACCTGAGCAAAGTGTGCTTTAACAAAACGTTTGGCCCAAAAATGGCTCGAACCCATGATTTTGTGATCATGAGCCTAAAGTTCTAAAGGATGCCTCACTGTGTGTTAAGAAAATACTGTCTTTTGATATCCATCTGTAGTACCCAGATTTCATCTAAAAACAACACATTGATCTTCTAATAATACACAAGGCAGCTATTTCAATAATGACCTAATTAAAATCACTCAACCAAATGATACCCTGAATACAAAATATAGAACAAGAAGCTGCAAACATGTAGCGTTACACTTTGTCACATCAAATATGAATGCTTTGATTGCAAAAAAGAAGACAATTCCAAGCCCAGAAGGAATAAGAAGACGAAAGCCCCAGCAGGCAGGTGGTGTCCTAGTTGAGGGGCATTGGCATTTGCTGGTGGGATTTCACTGAGACACCTGTGGGCTTATTTTGTAATTGTGTTTTACACACTGTTGTCTTGTTGAGTATTAGACAAGGTAATGTATGGTATCCTGAGATTTGAGGAGTGAAACTAGCTGTTGCTTTCAATTCTAATAGGGCTCGTTTTGTTGCATTTATTTTATTGTATGTACAGGAAATTGTTAAAATCATATATGTGTTGGGGAAAAGGTCCTCGGATTCTGTGCCGAGGGTTCATAGGATGTTAGTACATTGATTTTGCCTAATTTTCTCAAGACCTTTCATTATCTTAAAGGTCCATGACCCGATCACAAAATAGCCTCGTTCCCAGAACCCCTGGTTTTACCGGAAGTGGTCAAAATTTTGGTGTCTGAAGAAAACTACTATTTTTCTCATTAACTCTGTGAAATCTTGGGCTAAAAGATATTTGGTTTTGGATGTTATGACCAAAATGTGGCCCATTTTGGTTGACCAATATTAATTTTACAGAGTACCTTTACCCTTCACTCTAAATTTGCAGATATTAAATGAATCCCATAAGATTGTGGATGTGAACCACCCCAGTTGAGAATTTAAAATTTAATTCTGAAAGATTTTTGAATTTTAAATCTAAAAGTGGGTTGGTCACAACTGCAATCTGATTTTGAAGAACCCGAATTTTGGGATCATTACCTAAATTCTAAACAATCCTCACTGTGTCTTAGAAATACTGGTTTTTGATATCAATCTATAGTGCTCAGATTGATCTAACAACACATTTATCTTTGTAATTAATTTCTTAAGGCAGTATTTCATAATGACCCTATTAAAACCACTCAAACACTCAACCAAATGAATACCCGGAATACAAAATATCACCAGAAGCTTCAAACAATGTCGCGTTACACTTTGTCACATCAAATCTAGAAGCTTTGATGCAAAAAAGAAGACAATTCCAAGCCCAGAAGGAATAAAGAAGACGAAAGCCCCAGCAGGCAGGTGGTGTCCTAGTTGAGGGGCACTTGGCATTTGCTGGTGGGATTTCGCTGAGACACCTGTGGGCTTATTTTGTCATGTGTTTTACACACAGTTGTCTTGTTTGTAGTATTAGACAAAAAAATAATGTCATGTTATCCTGGGATTTTGAGGGTGAAACTAGCTGTTTCTTCAATTCTAATAGGGCTTGTTTTCTGCATCTATTGTACATACAAAATTTTTTTAAATCATATTGTGTTAGGAAAGAGGGGTCCTCAGATTCTGTGCCGAGGCTTCCTAGGATTGTCGTACAAACCGATTTGCCTAATTTTCTCAAGAACCTTTCTTATCTACAGGTCCATGACCCAGAGGTGTAAATTGAGTCAATCCCACATGCCAAACCAGTTTTGGGAAACTCGCCTCAATAGGGTCATGTGATCCAACAAAAAATGCCTTTTCTTTTCTTAACACATAAAAACCCGCCCTGACTTTTTGCTCATTTTAGCCCACAAAGCGTTAGTACTTTAAAGAAGTTTTTTCGCAGATCAATGTCTTAAGGTTCTGGCACTTTTTCCCTAAGTACTCACATAAGTTAGTACAGTACAGATACACGAGCCGACGTGGAAGCCTCGAAAGGACACTCTCTACGTCGCCGCATTAACGGGGGCATCCCCGGCCACCAAACACACAGTACCCACACGCCGCATATGCTTACCGAACGAAATTAAATAACCATAATCATTATTAAAAAATTTACAACCTACCTTTTTGCAATTGTTAACAAAGTCACTGTTTTATTTCATGGATTTATGGAAGGACCTTAATTCAGGGACGGGCCTAAACTGGAATTCCAGGGGAAGTGTCTTACTGTTGTTGTAAAATAGAAGGTTATCCTCCCCCTTTGCGTTACGAGAAAGCCGCTTATGGTTAGAATACGTGTTTAAAAATTGGTAAATAACCATCCCCCAGCCCCAACACAGCCGCGTGAACAAAAATAATTTTTCCGTAAAAGTCAACATCCAGACAAAAATAAATAACAATAGAAATGTTGATATCTTCCGTGGTCCGTGAAAACTTGAATCTCCCAAAGACCGATCGTAGTTGCTGAAAACGTGACATCTTCCGATGAGGGTTGTTGGTGTTTTAGAAAGGACACTCCGTGCCTGTGATCGATTTCGGAGATCGGAAACAAAATTAGTCTCGTTGTGCATGGAATGTGCTCCGCCTGGACTATCAGTACGTGAAAATGACCGGCGCGTTACAATTGTATTTAGACGAAATGGATACTAATTTGTGTTTCATTTAAGTGTCATTAGCGAGTGAATTCGCACACAGTTCGTTCCGTTTTTTTGTAACTTTTTTATCGCTATTTGTGCAGCCAAGAAATTTACATTGTTTTTTTTTTTTTGCCTTCAGAAACGATCAAAATTAGTAATCACTTTTTGTGGTAACATGTACAACGGAAACACTTGTATAACGAGAAATGCAAAAGATTCCCCCCAGTCATGGCGTTGGGGTTTTGAGTGCGCGCCCCCGGCGTAGGGGGCATCATAGTCGGCCGTCGGATTCGTGTATAGGCACTTAGCGGAAAGAATTTCCATATGTACCGACCACCACCCTTTTACCTGTACAGAAAACAAATTCTTTTGATTATGCCTTACACTAACATACCCCTAACCTAAGGACCAAACTAAAAAAGAATTTGTTTACATGGAGAACTTTGAAGAACAGGGTATATACGGAACTCTGCTCACATTGCAAGCATTATGGGATTGATTCAAAACAACCCTCTGGTCCCAATGACCCGATCAGAATGCTTTGACCCGATCACTCTAAAGCCTCGCGCCAGAACCCCAGTTTTTTTTAAACGGAAGTGGTCCAAAATTTGGTACCTGAAGAAAACTACTATTTTTCTCATTACCCCGGTGAAATCTTAGGGCTAACAATGTCTGGTTTGGATGTTATTAGTCAAAAATGTGGACCCATGTTCGGGCGGCCAAGATCAATTTTACAGAGTACCCAATGGGCCCTGACAAAATCCACAGTTAGCTCCGACATGCAAACTTATCGAAATATCAGAAACTTTACAGCTATGGGTTTTGGGTAAAGGCCATGAATCAAGTCATTCTCCTTTAAAGGTATTGTTTATAACCTTCTAACACTTGTTAATATTGCAGCTATGCAAGAGATATAGGCTTGAAAAGGCGCATTTTCATTATAATTTCTCTTCCCCTCCCACCTCCCAAGTCCGTGGTTGAAAATAATATGCAGTGAGATCGACCAAGTATTATGCTTATCAATAATAATTGAGGGGGTGGGAACCAAATCTGCAGTTTTCCAACAATTATGAACAAGATTGTATAAGTTTTCTAGGGCAGGGGAACTAGCATAAAAAACTCAACATTGTTTTAATCCCCATGGCTTGAAAAGACGAGGGTTTTTTTTGCTTTGTTATAGAGCGCATGTTGGTATATATTTGTATTACTGTATGTGTGTGTTCCAGTTTGTTAGGTATTTGTTTTTTCATGTCTCCTTCAAAAAGTTTGTCTGATTAACACCAGACTTGGGGCCTAAGGGCATAAGGGGTTCCCTTCATGTGTGTATGATGTCAAAGGTCATGCACCAATGGCAAAAGTCATTGAGTCATGATTCCACTTGCCGATCTTGCCAGTGGGATACACGAGTTTACTTGCAGTTTTTTTTTTTTTTCCAGTTAGAAGTAAATTAGCATTTCCCTGCAAAATAGGGAGGAAATAATTATTTTGTTTTAGAAATTTGGGATGAAAGGGATATTTTAGAATTTTTAGGCAAACTTTTGAAAAAGAACAATTGGAGGTTGTAATGGAAAATGATGACAGGAGTGTGAAATTAAAATGTTCATCGGATTAAGAATTAACAGTTTTTCATCCTTATTTTGCTAAAATGCGTATTTATTGTGTGCAAAGTAATCCTGAACAGGTGACATTGAGAACTGTTTGGGTGAATATTAATAAAAGACAAGGAATATTTAGGCAAACTGAAGTGAAAGTACTAAAATTTGACTTGAACAACCTAGATAAAAGGGGGAAACTCATCCGTTTAAGCAAAATTTGAAGGAAAGAAGAACACGGTAAAGGCATTTGCAAGATAAAAAACAAATTGAAAGACTAAAATGAACTGAAAGTGGAATTCATTCATATAAGATGAATTAGGAAATGAAACCGGAATTTATTCTAAAGTAAAAACAGATACATTGTAAAATCAGTTATTTTTGTACCGACGTCAAGTGAATATTAATAGGTTGCAATGGGGGATTCAAAGCACTTAATCTTGATATTGCTTACCAACTGAAGAAGTAAATACATTAATTACCTTATTTGTAATGGAGTCAAGCTCCTGTGATATAAAATACTAGATGGTGTAATTATCCTCTGTGTATTTTGTAAAACTGGTTCAAAGCACACAAAACAACTACCTATTTATTTTGGATGTGCGGCAGCATGACCGACAGGTTGCCAATGTTGTCATTACAATTCCTTTATCAGATTTTAGCCTCAGCTGCAGAGGCCAGTTTCTGTGCTATCTGCTGTATGCTATCACTTCCATTTCAAGACAACTTTGTTTCTGGTACCTTACGCATACTCAGGATCACACTTCTCAGTACACCGCTGTATATCAGGTATTAAACTGTGCAGAGGAGTTTGGGACTCTTTTAAAGAGCTAGTTGTGAGTTGAGATGTAATCACTTTCATCCAGGGACCTGTACCCTCTGGCCCTGTTGAGGCGCTATTTGTCAGAGTTTAACTGTACTCTTAATCCAATCATTTCAGAATCGGCAAAGGTCAGAGGGCTCTGGTGTATTGCTTATTGAAAGTTGTTAAATATTTCATCAATTTCTTGTTGATATCCCTCTACTCTGCTTGGTTGAATTATATATTTTCTTATTTAATAGTGTTTTGCACATTTGATGTGAAAATGAGATGAATACAACTTTGACACAATGTTTTTCCAATATAGAATTTCATGGAGAATCTGAAAATCATGGGTGTCATTTTTTTTAAATGTGTTCTTGGGTGTTTTATATGGGGGAAAATTTGTACAGGGGTAAAGAATAAAAGTGTTTAAATTGTTTTAAAATATATTCTAATCTGTTCGGTTGCTCATAAGGTTTCTAAAAAGGTATAGTTTGCCATATTTATGACCTATTGTTTTAGTACAATAGGCTCAAGACAGTTCAAGGTCATTATTTATAGAATGGTCCGATTTTGTTGAAACTGGTTTTAAATCGTTCAATTTGTCATACTAAATAAGAAAATGTATATAGATTCTGTGTTTCACCTTTCAAAGTGAATTTTTTTACAGATTTGACTAGTGATCTCCCATAGACCCTGTGGACCACGGCCATATTTGCCCTCTTAAAATTATCATCAAAACCTCATTGACAATGCGACCTGTACATTTTCGGCTTCTATAAAGTAAGACAAACAATTTGGCATCATTTTAAAAACAAACTGATGAATATGAATTGTTACCCCCAGTGTGACCTTGAACCCATTTTACCTTGTAACTCTTGTACTGTAACCCCCAGATTGGGCAAACTTTACCTTTCTGTAATCCTTGAAAGGTACTGAATATGACGGTATACTTTAAAACACATATATTGACCCCTGTATAAACCTTGCCCCCTAGGATACACCCAAGAACACATTTTAAGACACTTATGATTTTTGGAATCCTCATATAATTTTGATTTAGAAAAACCTTGGTTCCAAGATTTTATAAGAAATTTTCACAAAAATACAGTTACTAAAATGCTGTAATTAGTACAAACTCCAATTTGCTCATCACATGATATAATCTGAGTAACCAATCAAAATAGACCTCCTATATCTGTATGATACAACCTGTCTGATTGGCTCATTACAAGACACAACATAAGATAGCTCTCTAAGTAACCAATCAAATGAGTACTTCTCTTTCTCTGTGTAAGCTTTTGGAGTTATAGGATCAAAATGGTTAAAAGTAACCAAAAAGGTCCATTTCAAATTGTACACAATCAGAAAAATTAAAAAGTGCTCAGACTTTGGTAAAAAGCGAAGCAAATTATTCACAGGGTTACAGAATGTATTTAGCCAATCAGAGAAATGGTAAGAAAAGCTTAAATGTTCATACAGATATAGGCGGTCTATTTTGATTGGTTACTTGGAGGTTATATCATGTAATGAGCAAAATGGAGCTCTATACTGTAAGAAAGATGGTAAACTTTGGGGTTAATCAAACTTTTAAAGAATTTTGTAAAGAAATTCAACAAATTTTAGCTTCATTTCAAAACCATCAAGCTTACACTTTTCTAAGGCTGTGCACAAGTGCTTTTGCATCCTTAGAATTTAAATTTATTTTCTTCATAGAAAAGTAGGATTTGTTTAAAGTTTAGGCCAATTTTTAATGATTTTTGACTGAAGGCTTCATCTTACAGTCATTGTCCTACCCACTTTAGCCTCTATTGCCTTCATACAGCTTGTGATAGTCAAAGAAGCCAGGGATTTGCAGCTAGACTTGCATGGAAGCAAATGTTGATTGGCTGTTGACCTTCATGATCATATATGAAGTGACCTTTGAGTAAACATTGATGTAACACACCTTTGCACAGTCAAAAGTCAAATCTTGCTGGCTGTGCATAAAAAGGTTTCGACGGGGGTTTCTATAGTCTAAGATCTATTGCAAATACATCATGTTAGACATTTTAGATACATATAACAGAGTATACTTGAAAAGCATTAACTCTAGAGAATGCTATGATGGAAGTGTTAACCTAACAATCAGGGTGCCAAAGAAAATCCACAAGGTTTAACCATCAATTCTTCAACAGATGTGAAAATGTCAGCAATTTCATTGGCTGATGCCCAGGTTCAATTCGATAATTGAACCCGGGTAATACATGCTGCACAGCGGATGTTATTTGGCGGTTGATGCGGCCACATCATACTTTGTTTTTGTTACATCCGCGCGACTGCCAACATTGCATCTCACTGTGTATGTTCTTTGTGTTCAAGGGGTTGTTCAATTTTTCTCACTGGGTAGTAGCAGTTCTTTTCTTGTTGTATTTAAGCCATAAGATCATGAAATTGGGTTAAAGAATAACTTGAATTATACATGTTTCAGAATGAGAATAAAGGTATGATTTTGGGAACCGGTACTCTCTTTACGATGAATTGAAACTGGCGATGCCATTATTTTGCGTGGTAGAACTCGGCCCCCGGCCTCGTTCTTCCACTTAAAATAAAATAATGGCATTGCCTTGGTTTCATTTCGTTGTAAAGAGAGTACCGGTTAAAATCATAACCTGTATTCTCTAACCCAAAACCAAATTATCAGTTAATTGCCAACTTTGCTTTGGAATTTCAAATTCTCTTTAACTCTGCAACAGTAATGCTGAATAATATTACTATAAGTAATTTGCATGTTAGGCCTGATTTCCCAATTTGCCTTTGTACAAAATTTGCATAATTACATAGGTGATTTTGACATCAAATTTCAAATAGCCCATGAAGCTACAGCACCATTGATGCTCTTGTTATGAATTGAACCTAAAGTATTTTGTTATAGAAACTCATTCTATGATGCAACAGTCTGGTAAAAGCTGATAAACACACCATCAGGATTGTAGCTTGTGGCCGATTTGGTTCATAAGACTCTCTGTCCTATCCAGTATCTCCATTTAGAAAATGCAAACCACCGGTTTCTCACCATTGTTTTCCTCAAGTAAGCCATCAAGACTGAGAGCCCTGGCAATTCTTCAGTCCCATCTTATTGCTTTGACAATAAACTATGTCTCCATTTTAGTCACCCTATACCAAAGTGGAGAACCTGTTGTTATCCACAGTAAGTGATTTCTATTCCTCAGGGTGCTGTTGTCTGCAGCACTTTGCAAAAGATAGAATCTCTGCAAGTTTAACACTTAACACAGTAAGTGCAGCAGTCTAGAAAGCCTACTCTTTTCTTCAATATTGTCAAAATATTTGTTGAAATCAGATCTGTTCCTATGAGTCCAAACAAGCCTAGTCATTATTTAGAGATTTTGGACTTAGTTGTATTTATAACTTGTTTGAGCCACTTAGGTGAATCCAAAACAACAGCCAAGGCATTTAACCCTTTGAGATTTACCATTTATCTAACAATATCACTGATTGGCCCCTTTACATGATGTAACCTCTGAGTAACCAATTAAAATAGACCTTTTATATATATAGGCACCTTTAAGCTTTTCTTTCCTTATCTCTGATTAATTACATCATATAACCTTATGAATAAGAAATCGAAGGAGGAGTTAAAGCTTTCAAGATGTTAGGGTATCTTTCCTTGGTTTTTCTCAAGTTTCTCATACAGCGTGAAGACTTCATGTCTCAAATGAAAATGCTCTGTGAGGAAGTCAACCAGGGCCGTACGCAGGATTTGTTTTAGGGGGTGCAGGACTTCGAAAAAATGGACCTTTTTTGGAAAAATGGACCTAACCCCCTTGAAATGGGCCTTTTTCACACTTTTTTAACATTTTATCACTGAAAAGTTGACTTGCTTGTCAAAAATTCTCTCAAATTTTGGACCTTTTTATCAAAAAATTCAGCAAAAAGTGGACCTTTTACCCCTTTTGTGGAATTTGGGGGTGTGACCGCACCCCCGCACACGGGCCTGAAGTCAACAATTATGTTTTGCATTCTTTATATTTCTGTGAATATTTAATAAAATTACAAAAAATGTGGTGCTACTCAAGGTTTGTCGTAGACTCACTTAAAACTCATCTCAAAACTAACAGGAGATGATGAGCATTTGTAATTCAATGACTGTTGTGAGACTTTGCATCACTATACATAAATCACTTAATAACCTACCTGAAATTGATTAAAAGGGTGAGTAGCAACTTTGTGGCATAAACTTTTTTCGATGGAGAATGATTTGATTGTGCAGAGTGCTATTGACAACTGTGATGATACAAACGTGCAAACATTATCCAGATTTGTTGATCCGAGCACCCTAGTAAAAACTGTTGTTACTCAGGCCAGTTAGATTCATTCCCTTGGGTGCCATTCTTCAAAGAAGCATGGATAGAAATGGACCAAACTAAAAGCAATGTTTGCCGATCTGTTTGAACTCTTTCCATCAGTGGTGGCGGGGGTACAATGGTACTTGTTGGGGGTAAATGTGCGGATTTGCGCTAGAAGTATCAGAGTGCTGTAGTCTTGGTCACTACATTGGAATATCTATATTAATAGAGGGACTATTCCCAAACCAATTGTTTTAAGCAGGTTAACTTCCACCAATTGAAGTATAAAATGATGTTAATCAATTTACTTATTTTGCCACATGTCACAACTTCACCAATATTTATCACTACAATCCTAGTGAAAGGGGGTGATATGATTTTGTGCCCATCTTAAAGGGACATAACACTGACGTGATCTTAACTAACCTTAACCCCTTTTGTTTTGCCTTACTTCTGAATCAGAACCATAGACCTCATAGCACAACCAAGGTGTTTTGAACGCAATCCCATAATGCATTGCAATGTGACGTGTACTGTACTGAACACATGTCATTACTTGAGATAAAAAGTGTTCCAAAAGTTTTAAGAACCAAGGACATTTCATGGCATGCTAAAATCCTTACGTATAAACATTTTGCAACTAACACAGTGGTAAAATCAGAATAGAATTGGACCAGATGTGTTAAGAAATAGGATGTTTGTGGGATCACATGCCCCTGTTGAGGTGAAAATTTTATTCCCAAACTGGGCATTGTGGGATTGAATCACTACACCATCTGGGTATCAACCCGCTTTAGGGTGTGGGTAAGTGATGCATATTGCAGGCTGTGTTGTACTTTGGCTGGGGCTGTGGCACCCAATCTGAAAGTCCCATCTCAAACTTTCATTTTTCCCTGTCTGCAACTTCTCGTCTGTGATTTAATAACAAGGCGTCGTATAACGCTCATACTTAGTCCTGGCTAAATATGAATATGATGTTTATCACAGTCTGAATTGTGCGCATACGGTGGAATGTCATAAGCTCTGATCATAAGTGTGCAAATCAATCTTGTGTGGTACAATGTGCTATAGCCTTGGCTTTAAGTGATGATATCCACTTTTAAATAATTAGCCAGACATTATATGAATGCTATAGGTTTTCATTTTCAGTTCACCTCTGTATACAATCACATTTACTTGTCGTTGAATTCAAGCACTGTTTGATGTGGACAGATGGCCTATTGTTCTCTTGGTATTTTTATTTCCTTTAGTTGAAGAAAATTTGAATAAAAAAGGCATTGAATGTTGTATGTGTCTACTGAGTTGTGAGGTAATGACAGCAAACAACAAGCATAGCTAGACAGAGACAAAATCATGGACCGATATAAGACTTTCAAAATTATACTGGATTAGAGTAGCCGAGCCGACCTAGTTGATGGCATGGATCTTTGTTTACCTTGTGCACGGAGATCCTGTAAAAGTAGGATCTGCCACAAATTATGGTCCAAAACCAAAATTTTCGACTTAATTGTCTCATAGAGAGCTATTCATGATTAGGCCAAGAACAAAAAAAAAAATTTATTGCCCTTTCCTGACCGACCCGAAATCCGGGTCGCGGTTTTTTTTTTTTTTTTTTTGGAGAGTGGACATCTCAATTTTGAGAAAAGGTTTTTATGGACATAAAATCCCCGTACTTTTTCTAAATGTTGTTCTAATAACGATTAAAACCTGTATATACCCCTCACTGGCAGCCCCGATGATAGAGTTGTGTATGAATACGTGTCTAACCACTGTAAGTCCAGTCGGGTCCAGTATCGGGGACTTTTTATGTTAATTTGACAGTTTAAAGTTGGGATTTTTTAGAAAAAAGAAAATCACACTTTGAGATACACCCCATCGCCAGAAAAATCCATCCATCACTTAAGGGAAATTACCCAGTTGCCATATTGAAATAAGTCCAGAAATGAGTGATGAGTAGATTTGCATAAATTTGTGCCCAATTATGCCTCGTCTTTAGGATACGAGGGTTTAAAAAACAGTAATTCTTCATAAAAACTGACAGGAGAATTGACATTGTGGTCGTTATTAATTTGAAATTGGAAGCGGATGGCTTTTGCACATGCGCAGTAAACCGAGAATGGCTGCGCACATGTGCAGTAACGGTAAATATGGCGATGCACATCCAAAATTGTATTGGAAAGTAATCCAGCAGCTTTTGAGTACGATTTATGCAATTGCACTTGGATTTTACACAAAATCAGTCCTGACGATTAAAAGGTGATTAATATGTACTATAATCTGAGTTTTAAACCAAATTGGTGTGTTATGATTTATTATGGGGAATATCGCGAATTTGTAGTAGTCACTCAACTAGGGGGGGCGTCACCCGACTTGCTCTTAGCATAAATAGCCAAACGGTGTTCAATGGACGGTCGCGCACATATCAGTGAAAAAACAACCGGTAAAAATATAACAAATCTAC
Source organism: Ophioderma brevispina (assembly GCA_023653785.1). Lineage (NCBI taxonomy): Eukaryota > Metazoa > Echinodermata > Ophiuroidea > Amphilepidida > Ophiodermatidae > Ophioderma > Ophioderma brevispina. The sequence goes on from JAMKCH010015616.1 coordinate 16,467, forward strand.
AATTACATCGAAAATCAATTAAAACAAAATGATTTACAGAAATAAATAAAAGGATCTTGTTTATGTTACAATAGCGAATATGAAGAAAACGGTTGGTATTTGGGGTTTTACTTCTTCGCTGAAAACTTCGTTATTTGAACTGGTCGGTAGGTAAGAGTTTCAAACAACACATGGCGGAGTGTTACGCGGTTTCGTAGGTTACTGAGTCTTGGATCTTATATTCTATGACATTCGCATACATTTAAGGGTCTGTTTGTCGATCGGCAGTGTCCTAAAGTGCAAATCTGTACGGATTGGCCCATGGCACAATGGTGCAGAGAATGAAACATCGTGCAATTCACTATTTACGCTACAGTACAGACATAGGCCTATACAGTACAAAAACAAGGCTTGCATATCTTACTACAACATTCTTCTTCCTTAAAAAAAAAAAAAAGAAGGAAATTTTTTTTTTTTAAAAATCAAGCGACCAACCGACCCAAATTTTTTGGAGGTGAAAGGGCAATCAAACAATTTATTTTTCTTAGCCTTATTTGTGCACTTGAATAGGCACTAGTCTTGTAATCACAAAGGTGTGGGTCGATTACTATATTGGATACAAAATTTTAAGTGATTATACTTTGAAGTTTGAGATTGCAATAAAAGCATTGGAGTTAGCAATTGAATAGACATAGTGATAGTGCTCTATTAGGGATTCAACTTGTTATTTTCCTGGACCATACATTGGGATAAAACTAAAAACCGTCCGGAAGTCTCATGTTTGATCTCAAGGTCAGAGCTGTTTGAAAGTCTCATTATTATGGACAAAACCAGAATAAAATAAAAAACTATTGCCGGCGACCATTTTGAAAATGATTTGTAAATATGGTAGTCGCATAGCAACATTTCTGTGTAAATTTTATGAAAAATCTCATTGCGAGCAATATGATTTTATTAAAAATCTAGTTTTCCACGTCTTCCAATGGAGAAGGGAATATAGAGGGCCCTATACATACAATCATGACCTTTCTAGGCCCATATGGCAAGATTCCCGCAATGTTTGTTTCTGAATTTTTGCGGAGATGATAGCTCTTTTCATGTCCCTACTATAGCAGTTGTCAAAATTATGTCTCCACAAGTGCATAAAATTGTTCTAAAACTAAAATGAGACAATTTGTATGGGGTCAAACAGCGTGCAGTAGAAGGTACTCTTGGTGTCTTATACCCACTTGCTTTTCTGATCTGTACTAAAGGTAAGTTCATACCTCGCTACACGGTGCCCGTGCAGTGCCACTATATCATCACTTGGCTTGAGCAACCAACAGTAACCTGCTGCAGCTGCAGTTAAAATAAATTAACTCGGTTGCGACCGCAATGCAGTATACTGGACAGAGACCGTAGTTCGAGCGCTGCAACTACTGCAGCTTACTGCAGACGGGCCCCGTTGTAGTGGAGGTATGAACGAACCTTACTCTCATAGTTTTTCTTTGCTATTGCGAATTTGCTCCTCTGGTAATGTCACGTTGGCTGATGTAAATACCCCATCTATCTAATTTACTCTTGTCATATCATCATGTGTAATCACTAATCACTCCTCTGATATCACAACTGTTAAATACCACGACGGTGGACCAGGAGGGCATGGCCCCTCCACTTGTTTCAAATCTGAGGGCATGTCCTTGCCCCACTTTTCAAAAGTGGTTGATGATGCACTTCAGCTATCATCGCTGCAGCACGAGAGATGAGAGTAAAGTATGAAAAAAATCGTATCTGGCCGCGACTGTTCACAACTCTTTTACTGTGTTTGAATGGAACTGCCCAACATCTTTTGGAGCATGTTTTTATTGTGGCAATTTTGCCAGTATATTTGCATTATTTTTTGCCAAATCGTTACAACCTTTGGTGGATACAACATACACTTTTTATTTAGATCCATGCATTAATCTCTTTCCATGTTCCTTTAAAAACCTATAGTGCCTGCTTTGTGCTATAGGCCAGAAAAAAAAAATGTCTCAGAAGACCACAGGCATTTTGTTTAAAAATTGGTCTTTTAGCGCAGTATTTTTTTAGGTTTTTGCTCACTTAACACTTATTTTTTTTAATTTCCAGAAAAAAAATGAAAATTTGGCCATGAAAAAAGAAAGGTGGGCAAAATGCAATTATTTTTTTTTAAATCCCACATTTCTCATTAGCAATTTTTTGTAAAACAAAAAAACAAAAACACATTTCCGCATTTGCCTTTTACTTTCTGAGACAAACTTTTTTTTTTGGCCTTACTGTTCGCAAATCTGGCTTTTATGCAATTATGCAACCAATTTTTCCTTCCCCCATTGAACATATTAATTTAGACTAGACGATGGGCCCTTGAACGTTTAAATGAGATATTAATGCAGCGTTGTATATTCCAGGACCCGCCTAGAATATAAGGCGTGGTGTTGTAAGGTAAATAAGCATTCTGCTGCTCTCTTTTTGCTTCCATTATGAACTGAACATCACAAATAGTCAAATATTAATGTAATGTACACATTACAAGTTTGCAATTCCTTTTGGGTCAAAATCTATCCATTTATTAAACGATATGTTTGGTGCTGCGGGGTTAATAGGCGCCATGATTTAAAATTATATATTCTTTTTATTTTTTTTATTTTTTTTATTTTTTTTATTTTTTTTAAGGCAAATTTTAAATTTATGAATCCAAACTTGGTAAGCTTAATGCTTATAGGCAATTATTTTAGGGTAAATTTAATTGGTCTTCTGTTTTGCATATCATAAGCATAGCTCGAAAAAGTGGGGAATTTGGGAAGCTCCTTCCCAGGAATATTGGCCATTTGGAGGAAAACTTGGCCATTTGGAGGGAAATTTATACATAAGATATAGTAGGAAATCTGCGAGAAATGCGACTATCTTCCCGGGAAATTTACATTTTTTCAACCCCTGATCGTTAGTTCAAAGTTAAAAGCGACACATGGAAATTTTTTTAGGATTCCAATTTCTCTAAATTTGCACCTACCAAGAACATTTGGAAAGTTTATTGGACAAACAAACAGAGAAGAAAACTAAAAACAATTTTGAAATTAATTGGTTGTCCTGATCAACCTCATAGAGAAGTGCATGTTTGAATTTTTCTGTTGTGCACAACAGAAAAATACAAAAGCATCTTTTTATTACCTGAGGAAGGCAGGGCCGTACACAGGATTTAGAAAATGTGGACTTTTTTTGGAAAGAGGACCTTTTTTTGGTAAAAGTGGACCTAACACCCCCTAAAATGGTCCTTTTTGGACTTTTTGAACATTTCATCACCAAAAAGTGGACTTTCTTGTCAAAATTTCTCTCAATTTTGGACCTTTTTTATCAAAAAATTCAGCTAAAAGTGGACCTTTTTCCCCTCCCATTTTAAATATGTAAGAAACCCTGTTTAAAAAAAAAATGGGTGCACACTTTTCTGGAAATGTCATCCATTTCCTTTTTAAATGTGCACCGAGAGATTTTGGAGCACCCCTATATTGTGTCATATGTAGTGATTTCATATATATATATATATAATATATATATATATAATATATATATAATATATATAATATATATATATATATATATATATATATATATATATTCTTTGGTCACAGATATGCCTTAAAAGTAAAAACAAAAGGCAATTTTCATTTGCTTAATTTCAATGTAAAAACATAGGCTGAATTTTGTATTTGCTTCTATAGGAAATTACAAAATTTTTGTACCAAAGAAATATTTTCAGCTTAATGCTTTCATGTGGGGACATTTTTTGATAGAATGCTTTACATTAGTGCCAATATCAGAATGTTCACATTTTATAGGGACACCTGTTATGTGAAATCTCTTGTTGCACCTTGAAGTGTGTATGTCAGTTTCAACCTCTTGTTTTAATGGATTGCATAAACATTTACAGCTTGTTGTATTATCATGTCTGTACTCTTTCTGCCTTGCCAGAATGTTTATACATTTAACAGGAGTTTACTTGGAAAATTTGAAACACAGCCACATCAAAATACTGAAGCCACCCTTGCATGTGCATAAAATGACTGAATCATCTGCTGATGACACTGTTAGATTATGAATATTCAATATCACTGGTTCATTTTCTATGAATATTCAGTGTCACTGTTACAATTTGTTCATTGCATGTACAGAAAAGTGTTTTATGCTGAATAAAGTGTGATTAGGCAGTCAATGTTCATTTCAACAAATGTGAATTTTTTTTGAAAATTTTGATACTAGACAATACCAATTTTCCTGTTATTTTGGTTACGTTGTATAGACATTTTATATTTTGCCAGGGGTACATGTAGAATTGTTCTGACCATAATTTATGCAGAATATGCAATTTTAACTCTTTATTTGGTAGGTAAATGAAAGTTGATAAAGAAATGTCATTCGAATCAGATTTGTTGAATTAAATTTCCTTAAAAAAGAATGTGCCTTATTTGTTATTAAACTTTAATATTCAAATGAACTTTCATAATCCTAAATACCGAGAATTTGACTTGGAATGCTTTATTGTGTATTTTTATCATAATGGTAGATGGAAAGAAGGAAAGGCAAATGGAATATCTATAAAAATAATTTTCAGTACCCCAGAAAAATTCAAAATAAATTTGAAGAGGGGACAAGGCAGATTTGTTCTTGTGGGGAAGAGAAGAAATTCAACCTCATTTGTTTTGAGTGTTTGCCAACTTGTCAAGTGCAAGAAGACTTAAGAAAGGTAAAAAAGTAGCAAGTTAAAAACTTGTAGCTGTCAATTTGAAAACTGGGCATTGATGGGTAGGTGGAGCTTTTCCATTTGAAATCCATACTCTTAGTGGAAAAATTTACCTAAATCTTCCCAGGAACCTGTTATTTCAAATGAATTACCCAATGAGATTTTTTAATATTGAATTAAATTCCTAAAATTTCAAAGGACGTGCATGATCTTGTTTACAATGTTATTGCCCCCTAATGAACTGAATAATCTTGAAAATGGGACTTTTACTTTGGAAATGTTTGTGTATTTTTGTATATTGGTGGATGGAAAGAGGGGTATATTAAATCATTTTTCACTCCAGAAAAAAATTTCAAAAAAATTTGAAGAGAGGACAAAGTAAAATTTGTCTTGTGGGGAAGAGAAGTGCATCAACCACTTTGTTTTGAGTGTTTGCCAACTTGTCAGTGTAGAAGACTTAAGAAAGGTCAAAAAGTAACGAAATAAGAACTTGTAGCTGTCAATGACGGAAAACTGCATTTATGGGTCGGTGGGGCTATTCATTTTAATTTATATTCCCCTGTAGGAAACTTTACTTAATCTATGCGGGGGTGGGGGTGGGAGGGAGATGTGGGGTTCACAATGAAGTTAATTCAATGAGCTTTTCCATGTGGAATCATACCCATTATGAAAGACGTAGTCTTTCCCAGATAAAGTAGTTACCATTTGAAGTGCACCTGCCCCCTGTTTAATACTTTTCCCCAAATGTCCACCAAAGGAGTATGATTTCAAATAGAAGATCTCAAAGAACATTGCTCGAAATGCAAGGGCATTGACCGGTTGTTTGTAGATAAAATGTTTAATCTTAAAGATTGGCCTTTGAATGGCCTATTGATTGATCTTGACAGAGCTCTCCAAGTTCTGTTTGATGACCTGGATATGTCGCCTTGGTGCTGTTGGAAATGTCTTATCAAAATGGTTCATCATGGTTTATTGGAAATACACCAAGATTGGTACACTATTTTGGCCTACAACCATTCTGCTTACATAAGAGAACTAAATACTGATTGGCTGCAAAAGAAGGATTTGTGATTATTTGACCAATCAGCAACAGGATAAGATTGGTGGTAAGACTAAGCTTAAATATTTTAGAAAAACTCTATTTTAAATTGGTTAATAAAATGATATACCATGTAAATTAACCAATCAGAGACATTGTATGACAGGTGATTAAGAAAATTAAGAACTTTTTGATTGCAGTACTGTAAAAGTGGGGAAATATTCATGTACAATAATTGTTCACGCTTTTCACACACTTCTGAGCAAGTGCAAAATGAAAACACACAAAAATTTTATTTTGTGGGTAAGTCTATGTAGGATAACTGAAAAAAAAAAGTGAATTTCAAAACCAAGTGAAAGGCTAAAAAGGCAGAAGTGAAAAAAAGGACAGCAGAAAATTATCACTTTTAAAGGAACTCCTTAGACCAGAAAGCAGTGGTGAAGTGCTGGCTGTTTTCCCTGAAACAAACAAATAAGGCCACTACTGTGTTTACAGGCAAAATATAAAATTAATGAACCCCAAGTCAAATTCTTTTTTTTATTCGTTATGACGACTAAGCGGAATTGAATTCAGCTGCTGTTTACACTAGATTGAACTGAAATTTTGATACAGTGAAATTGATCGAGTAAATATTGCCTAGTGTACACAGGGTTGGTAATGAGCTCTGCTAGTGCCGAAGAAAAAGGTACCTGACAAAAAGAAGCAAAAGAACCAAAAATGGACAACTAGGACGACTCCAGGAACGTTGCCCGAGTTTCCATTGACCTTTGACCCTTAAACGATGGCTCACAGAGGGGGGTTGCTGTGTACTCTTTTTCACTTTTAATTGAGCTCGACAAGATGGCATGATAGATAGGTCAATTAAGCTTCTTTGATATTACCCAGGATGACCCATTTGACCTTTGACCCCATATTGTGCACAGTAATAAGAGTCAGGGCCCCAACATTAAAAAAGGGCTTTAAAATTGAAGATAGGTTCCATCGAGGAGAACTTTTTTACAACCAAATAATACGATAGTCTGGAACCCAGGGTTATGAATCCAGAGGTCGTAAAATTCGCATGGATTGCAAAAAACATAGATATTAGCAATAAAGATGACGTCATCAAATTTGGTGAAAAATATCTGAAATTTTTTTTTTTTACGATTTTATTTTCTTGCATCTGTGAATGTCCTATCAAAGCTTTTCATTTCACTTGTTTATAAGCTATATGATATTAAATTTTGTGTTAGAGAAACGTTGAATTGATTTTCCATTGAAAATGGAACAAAATAGAATTTTCAATTGCAATGTTCTCAAAACGGTAATTTTCGGTTTATCATAGGTCTAAAATACTTACTATTTCTTGGTAAACACTATTTATTCTAATTATTCAAAATTTTAAACACTTTCATATACATTTGATGTTCTGAGTAAGGAAATCTATGTTTGATTCAAAAATATGTACATCTAAGTCTGTCCATTGGGCCAAATTTGATGATTTTATAAATTCCATTTAAAAAAAAAAAAAAAAAAAAAAACATTTTTAAAAAAATATTTGATATGTTACTTTGCATTAATATCTTAAAGACCAATGCATTTTAGAACCTTAATATGAGATAATTTGCCAATGGATCGCGAAAGGACAAAAAAAATCTGCAATGATGTCTGTACAAAATTGCAATTCAGTTATTTTTCTCGCATTGTACATTTAACAGTTTTTAGCTCCACAAGGCTGCATAATTCCACTACGTTTTCCGGCACTTGTGACAACAAAAAAGTTGGATCATAATAGAAGTCTTCAGTGATGGCTGCTTTTTATGTTTTTTTTTTTTTTAAATATGTGATTTATGATGTACATGTTTACATTAGGACGCCCTCTGTTGTGTTAACAGGGCAAAGTATCCACAAAATATCTAAGCAGACCACTACATAGAAAC
>JAMKCH010015617.1:0-24586 GCA_023653785.1 Ophioderma brevispina
AGAGGACACACATCACCAAGAAAACAAAACAAATGTCTGAACTAAACAAAAGCAACAGAAGAATAACGACCAATTTACAGCTTATACATGTCACTTACACAAACACAAAACTTTAAAGTTAAGTTACTTATAAAGTGATGAACGATAATTTACGGGAAAAATATAAAATACGGAATAACTAAAATAAACTAAAAATACGTATATGGGCACAACAACCTTAACCATCAAGCAATGGAGCATGCCGCAAACCGCACGGAAAGTTCAACAGCAAAAAAAAAAATACTTTAAGTAGGGCCCATGATTACAATTGAAACAACATATGGTAGGTAAAAATGCTACAATGCGGATCATTGTATGTAGGAAAAAAATACCCAAAACCATCATTTCTACCTGTCCAGTATCCGCAGCTAGCATCTCGCAAGCCTATCTACACCCGGATCTTCAACAACCCTGGCAATACCCTTTACAAGCAGTAGACAAGCAACACTATTCTTTCATTTTTGCAATTCTCTTTCTCCATTGGCTCGTGAATTGTGGCTTATCCATTATGGCCAAGACCTACTTCTGGACCACAATTTCCTTCCAGACTGAATCATTTTGATTTAAAGATTTACCATTCTTTGTGTGTGTGTGTGGTGTGTGTTGCAAATAATTTTAAAAGAGCTTTGCCACATCAATTAATAGTCAACAAAACTATTGTAAAGACTGCCTTGATAAAAAAATAATCTGTGTGACTTCTTCAATAAGGAGCGAAAAGGACAAACGTATGACTTGTTTTGGGAAGAAGATGGGAAGAAAATGTACAAATGAAAAAAAAAAAAAGAAAAGAGTTTCATTGAGCTTAAAAATGGACTAGTCCTCGCCCTAGCCTTGGCTAGTAAAGCCTAAATTCATGCATTAGTAGACTAATAGGTTAGATCAGCCAGCCCTGTTATTGATGGTATTCTAACGATTTATCATTTTTTTCGCTGTTAACGGTGTTTGGGCAATTAAAATATTATTTGGCATATACCAGACCCTGTTCCAACGGAGTATAAAATGCAAACTGTTCATCTGGCCGTTAAAGGCATGATAAATCGTGCTGTCGCGCTCATTGTCAACGCACATTTGATCACGTCCTTTTTAGAGTACATTTGTGTTTCACAGCCTGCTCAATGAATTGGCGTTGGTATTAAAGTTTGGGAATTCCCCATCGTGATCACATCAATCTGGATCACCATAATGTAGTGTACCCACTGTCAGCACACTTCCACTCACGTGCATGTGTCCGGTCCATGCTTTTATGAAATAGAATGTTTTACTTACCATGATGCACTTCCAATAACATCCTTCTGTCGTATCACTAGACATCTAGATATTACTACGGTGTCCCACGGACGCCAATTTTGCATGGGAAAAATTTTAATTTTGCGCGTGTATTTCTAATTTTGCAAAAAAATGGTGTAGTTTTGGAAAAAATATTTGCCAACAATTTTTTAGAGTTTTGCAAAAATATTTTATCGTTTTGCAAAAATATTTCAGAGTTTTGCAAAAATATTTCAGAGTTTTGCAAAAATATTTCCAGAAGTTTTGCAAAAATATTTTAGAGTTCTTTTGCAAGAATATTTATAGTTTTGCCAAAGGGATTAAATAGTTTTTGCCATAATTATTTTACTACTTTTGCGAAATACTATATTACAGTTTTGCCAAACTATTTTACTAGTTTTGCCGCAAAAATAAAAGCCAGAGTTTTGCAAAAATATTTCATGATTTTTGCAACAAATTTATAATTTTGGAGAAAATTTTCCGAATCGTATCGGAGGACAGTCGCAGCACAATTTTTCGGGCACTTCCGCCCCCGAATGCCAACGGAAAAGACCGGAAATTGGAACCGGAGGCGAAAAACTACGAGCTAAGCAAGAAGTAAGTTAAACCGCATAGAAGAAATTTATCGCGGAAAAGGGGCGTCACCTGAAGCCCAATAGAAAAGCGGGTTTAAAGTACTTAGAAGAGGAATTGGGGGGAAAGCCCCCCCACCCCCCGTTCTGAAAATTAGGTCCTAGTATAACAGAACTTCAGAACAGAAGCCTGTTTCTGGAATAATAATAATATAAAGGGGGATGGCCGATTTAAGTATATGAAGTTGAGTTTTCATCTTGATTGAATGGCCTCAACAACCAAAATCCATCTGTAAAGTTTTCGCGCCGATATTTCATCCAGTTTTGATGTGAGATGCTAAAAACAAGTGATTTTGTAAGCCCCATAGAGTACTGTTGTGTTAAAATTTTAATATTGGTCGACCAAAATGGGGCAAATTTTCGCTCATAAATACCAAACCAAACAATCCTTAGCCCTAAGATTTCAAGGATAAATGAGAAACAAAGTAGCTTTATTTCTGATACCAAAAATTTTTTGACCACTTCCGTAAAATCCAGGCGGCGGTGGGGTTTCTGGGGACCCTGGGGACGAAGCTATTTAGCGATCGGGCAATGGCCCTTAAAGAGTACAGAAAGCATGACGTCACAAAAAACTTTTTTTGCATTACAGCGTTGGGCTATCATGTATTGGTTGGAGCATGATGAAAAACATCAACAGCCCAAATTTGTTGGGAATCGGTTCACGGGGGCCGGAGATATGTCTGCATGAATACCTCATAATTAGCCTCAACTGAAATCAGTGTACATTGGCCTGGTTCCAAACAGTTATGAACCCATGACCATTTACACTGATTTCATGGGCTATTAGGTATTCATCAGTCATATCTCGGGCCGCCATGAACCAATTCAGGTTTAATTTGGTTTGTGCGGGTTTTTTTTTGCAGCTGTTCTTGACCAAAATATTGTCCATGAAAATGGCTGAAATGCAAAAATAAAAATTTGATGACGTCACACTTCAGTACTCTATAGTCATTAGTATTATTTGCCTATTTGCCCGAGGGTTGCCTCTCTACTAGTCTTGAACTACAGTTCCTAACGCTATTGAATTTGTAATATGAAAGGAAATGCGTTGAATTTCAGTATTCTGCCACCACAATCTTCAACATGCAGTTTAGCTCGTGTTTTCGCCGCCGGTTCCCAATTTTTCGAGTGCCGAAAATTGCCTGGCGACTGGTCTCCGATACGAGTCGGAAAATTTTCCTCGCCAAATTATAAATTTTTTTTGCAAATATCATGAAATATTTTTGCAAACTGTACTAAAATTTTCGCAAAAGTAGTAAAATAATTATTGCAAAAATATTACATACCTTTGGCAAAACTATAAAATATTCTTGCAAAACTATAAAATACATTTTGCAAAGCTGTAAAATGTTCTTGCAAAACTAATTGCAATTTTTTTTTTGCAAAATTATTGTTTGCAAAACTCGAAATGTTTTTGCAAAACTCTGAACTATTTATTGAAAACTATAAATATTTTTTTTGCAAAAACTTAACATATGTTTGCAAATATTTTTCCAAAACTACAAAATTTTTTTTTGGCAACAGAGAAATACATGCGCAAAATGTAAAATTTTTTTTTTCATGCAAATTGGCGGCCGTGGGACACCGTAATATTACTACTGTTTACTTTATTCTTACCTTTTAGGACAACCGTTTTTACGTATGCTTTTCTTAGCACACTCTGGGCAAACGTATAAAACTCCACAATGCTTCGCGATCGCCGTCCGTTGACTTGTTTGAATCAATCTGCCTTGCTTGAGTCCTCGCGGCAATCAGAACTTATGACGCGGTAACAATAAACAACTATTCCCTCCGCCCCTATTTGTTTTGGATTGATTCATTATATTTACTAGGGGTGTTTTTTCCACTTTCGGCCTAAATACAACGACATCGTACTTATTTTAGTGTACTTTTTGTAACCAAAAATGCTATCTGAACAAAGAATATTAATAAGAATGAAAATAACAAGAATTGAAAAATTATTTAATGCATATCCCCACTCAAAATATTTGACCTGCCTCATCTAACTATGACACGTATTAATACCAACAAGAGATAATTCTACCTTTTATTCTCTAATATAATAACAAAACGCTTCATTGCGGGTTAAATGTACAAATGGAGACTTGCATAAAAAGTATCCATTCGTACATTTACGAATGGAGTGTTTTGTTCTTACTCACATTTATGCAAAATAATGGAGCAACAAAACATGCCGTGCGTCATAGGTGTGCGGTCAACAGTTTACCAATATCAGGAATATAACATATCATATTTCGTTTAAGTAGAGTATTGAAGATGCCGACATTTTTTTTTGATTGTCCATGGCATGTTATTCCAAGAAGGCCCGTTGTCTTCACACTCCTGGATGCATATTGTCTTTGGTTTTCTTTACATAATAGTTATTAATTTCTGTTATTATATTTGAACATTTGTTTAAATATTTTTGTGAATATATCAAATGGTCGTGGGTTGTTCATTATGTATTGTTTGTACATAAATACGCCAAGATTAAGCTTGGTAGACATCATCACTTTTATTCTTAGGTCCGTATGCACAAAAGTGTTAACCAGGTCTAAAGTTGACTCTGGTCTAAGTGTAATTAGTCCCACCACAGAAATACATTTTTCCTTACTAATGAATCCTTAGGCTTTGACATGAAATGTTTGTTTTATTTTGAAATTTGCATTTTAATCTTTAAATTTGCTTAGTTATTTATAAAGAAATTAACTAACTGTCAATTTTGGACAAACTGTTTTTAACTTAGACCCATGTATAACTTAAACCTGGTCTAACTTTTTGTGCATACGGACCTTAATGTCTCCGGCTGGAAAGTAGTCCGGAATGAGCAAGATAATGGTGATTTGTGTAATGCTTACAGTCCGTTTTTGAATCTTATACAGCTTTTTCCTAATTACGTATGGGAGTGTTGGCTAAGGCTAATATACATTATGTACGAAGAAATAGTTGTACAGTAAATACTATATAAGACTGTTTAATATACCCACATGACCTGATAGTTGTATTTGACAGAGCTTCTATATGGAATTTCCATAATAAGTTCTCATCAATAATTACAATAACAACACCGAAAAACTCGTATTGTTGACCTTATTTATTTTGCCATCAATAACAGACAGCATATATTCTCTAAAGTTCATTGTTTTGTTGGGAGTCCCCATGATCATGTAAAATCTACGAATTGAGCCACTGCAATTTCATGAATATATATATATATATATGTTGGACCAGATAATATACTGGGTGGGCCAAATAATGAACTGGGTGAGTCATTTTGGGCCATTGGGCAGGCTGAATTTACTGATTCACGTAAAAAGCCACCAAGGTTTAAAAAAGAGTACAGCCATATAAAGTTATTAAATGTAAAGGGAGCACCAAGTATACTGAAGTGCGCGCGTCTGCCCCATTGGCCCCATTTCTGCAATGTAAATGTCAGTACCACTTTGGTGGTATATGAGACTTTCATGTCTCCTAAAAATGCCACCCCTAATAGACCTTGGCTATGCCCGTTTTCCCACCATCAACCTCCATACAACCCAAATATGAGTTTATAGTTTTCATGCTAGAGGTACTGATGTAATAATGCCGAGTTCAAAACATTTCGTCTTCATGTGAGGCAACCAGAGCAGCGGGAACCTTCGTATGGTATTTAGTACTCTTTTCTCTTTTTCCTACCGGTGTATCTCACCCACGGTATCACACCATTAAAACGGACAACGACGCACAGACCTTACAAAATGACCTTGACAATCTCACCAAATGGCAAGACAACTGGCAAATGACATTTAACGCTAACAAATGTTACACTATTAGAGGTTCTTGTTCCAAAACCCCAAAACAGCATGAATACAAACTTAGTAACAGAACACTTCAAGTGACCAACTCTCACACGTATCTTGGGGTAGAGCTCTCTCATGATCTTAGATGGACTAACCACATTAATAAAACCACTACCAGAGCCAATAAGGTTTTGGGTTTCCTTTAGACGCAATCTATATTCCTACACCCGTGACTTGAAAGCTTCTGCCTTCAAAGCGCTTGCCCGTGCCCACCTCGAGTATTGCTCCACGGTGTGGGACCCCCACATTGGTGACCTAGTGGATAAAATTGAATATATTCAGCGCAGAGGGGCCCGTTTTGTCTACAAGGACTATAAAAAGACCAGTAGTGTGACATCAATGCTTTCCAACTTGGGATGGGAACCGCTACAAGACCGAAGGAAGATAGCAAGACTAACTATGCTTCAGAAGATTCGTCAGGGTCAGATAGCCATCCATGCAGGAAAGTTCCTTCATCCGGCCTCATCACACCGTTCATCTCGTCGCCTAAATCACACACAGAGTTACATTAAACCAACTGGCAAAAAGGACTTTTATCTGCAATCATATTTCCCACACACTATAAATGATTGGAACTCTCTCCCGGAACACATTGTCAACATCAACGACATAACATCTTTCAAGTCGGCAGTGGCGTGCTACATCAATTCAGCTACTGCATCAAGCAACCAATAAGAGAACTTTAACCATACACACATCTATCCCTCTCCTTTGGCTTCAATCAGGATGTGTTGAGAGTATTATCCAGATCCAGAGATCACAGAAAGACGGGTACAAAAACAGCTACGTACCCAGAAAAATACGTGACTGGAACTATCACAGAGCTCATAACCAACATACTTGACAAAATAGTCGACTGTATATCCGTCGGAACACATTTTCAATGGGAAAAGAATTGCGTCGCGTGAATGATGTTACAACGAGATTGGGCTTTATTCCTTATTGAATACATGGTTCCGACGGATCTGCACTCGACCGGTCTGTGATTATGAATCTTTGAACTAAAACCTATCTCCAACAACAAGAAATTAAGCAAGCAAACAAACAAAACTAAGCAATATCAACTTGAAAAGTATTCAAGTCAGGAGTCAGACAAGACGGCCTTTAGACAAGAAATAGGGATTACTAATTCCAAACTCAACTGCCATATAACCTTAAACAAGAACAAGTGCAGTTGAATTTATTTTCTGGCATAACACTGCACGTCTTCTTACTGATGTATTAAAAAGATGTATGTTGTTAACAATTTTATTTTTATACAACAGGAATGGGAAGAATTTCTACAAAGTGCTGGAAAAGATGGCGTGGTACTGTTATCTATGGGTTCCTATGTACGAGGACTTGGCGGGAACTTGGCAGATATACTTGCTGGAGCTTTTGCTCAAATACCTCAGAAAGTTATCTGGAAGTTGAATGGCAAACCATCGGCAACTCTCCCACCTAATGTAAAGGTTGTGGACTGGATACCGCAGAATGATCTTCTTGGTAAGAGCTGCAAATTCAATAATGTGCTCTCAGAAAATAATGTGCTCTCAGAAAATGTCTTCTTGCTGTTTGAAAAGCTGTCGTTGTTATTATTTCTCGAGGGGTAGTTGTGTACATCAGCATGCTTAAAATGTATTCCTGCTTAAATTATTAGATTGAATTCAATAAATAATGAAGGAACCCTACAAGAACCTGATTTGCACTGGTACTTAAATTCATTACTGATTACAGTGTATTGCTATTTTTTAATGTGAATTATGAATGATACCACTTGCTAATCATTCATATGTTTAACTCATGTTTGAAAGAGAAAAATCGACTTTCTTATTCTTAAAAGGAAAACCTTATCGTAATCGTGATTTGGCATTATTTACGTCAAGACTTCATGTCCGTTAACCTGGTTAATCTTATTTTCAATTTCTCAATATTATAATTGCTGGGCAATCTTTTGTTTTTAATCTTATTAGTCCAATAAAAAAATAATGGCAAATGATAGCTAATATTGATAACAAGAATGGCAGAGTTAATTATAGTTTCATCATTTGTTGAGATGTTTTCAAACATATGTGCTGCATATTGATTCTTGTTAAATTTTGCTCGGAAAATCAGTGGGGCTAATAATATTATTGTGAAAATCGCGGGTAGATTTGTGAATAACATCTCTTAAGAAAGCAATGCTGAAATCATCCATTACAAAAAAACGCCCCCATTTCCTCCTCAAGATAGGATTAATATCAGTGATCAAGTTATCAGCTGGTTTTAGTTTGGTTTGTGAATATTGTTGAGCGGGCGTACGAACACTTATGAGGTAAAAATTAAACTGTTGATGGCGTTACCCTGGACGTAATCGATTAAATAACGTTATAATATTTTACGAACGTTAAAGGGGGATGACCCGATTTAAGGATATGAAGTTTTCATCTTGAGAGATTGGCCTTCACTCCAAAACAACATTTGTAAAGTTTCGCGCCGATATTTCAATCCGTTTTGATGTGAGAGCTAAAAACGTGATTTTGTAAGCCCCATAGAGTACTGTGTAAACTTAATATTGGTCGACCAAAATGGGGCACATTTCTGCTCATAATTTCCAAACCAAACATCATTTGGCTCTAAGATTTCACAGGGGAAATGGGAAAAGTAGTAGCTTTCTTCTGATACCAAAATGTTGACCACTTCCGGTAAAATCTGGGGCTTCTGGGGACGAGGCTATTAGCGATCGGACCATGGACCTTTAATCTTCAATGACATGGACGACACATAATCGAGTTGTAATTTTGTCAATCAAAATGTAGAATCGTGCTGCGCCGAAATACCGGGCTATGCCGAAACACCCGGTCTTTCGGCAGATGACCTTGCCGTACGGCAGGGGTATCTGCCGAAACGCCCGGTGTTTCGGCAATTATTCATGCCGAAAATGCGGGCTACGTCATTACCCTGCCGAACGGCAGGGTTACTTGCCGAAACAATGGGTTATCCCAGTAGTTCGGCACAGAGAGATCCTTATTACAGCGTGCGGTTGTTGGATGTAACTAAGTTCTTTTGTCAATTGGCTGTACGGACACAGGATATGATACGAATAGGTGTTCAGTGGACTCAGCTCGTACGACAGGCTAAGATTAGCTTTAAACTAATAATTTTAGGGCCCGTTCATTATTTACAAGGGAGGGGACCGGAGAAATTGAAAGATGTGTTTGGAAAATTGCATAACCATCATTAATTGTAAAGTTACATAGGCCCTATTGCATAGAACTCCTACACCCATCCCACACACACAATTAGGTACATCATATGATTTACTGCTGATATGCAGATAGGTGCTTGGTTTATTGAATAATAAATTTGACATGACCTCCCCTCCCCCTCCATCAGAAAAAAAAATCACATAACCCCCTATTTCTCAAGTAGAAAATCAGGTCTAATCCCAATGTTTGTACTCAGCGGACCCTAATAACCAGACCCTAACATAATTCCTAACCCTAATCTTAACCCTAGGTCCTATAGGCCCTATAACCCCAACCCTAAACCTAACCCGTGTTGCAACGGGCCTAATAGCCCTCCTAATCAATAAAGGGGACCTTTACAATGGGATCCATATGTATATCAATGCATATAACGTATACATTGTTTCCGAATTAAAAGAACACGGGAATTCTTCTTCATGGGGTCTATGTGAGTGCTTTAGGCGTTACAAGATCGTATCTACGTCTACGATTACATACATGATTGTTCCTAAATGCCAAAAGCCTGATTTTTAATGAGTTTCATTGTAGAATTGTCCATAAAATCACGAAAATGCGTAAACACGTGCTCTACACATCACCAGCACGTTATTTTCCACTTCCCTTCTCCTCTGTCGAATGCCCGGGTTCTTCGGCAGTTCTGAGAGGAGGGAACTTCGGCACCCGGGTATTTCGGCACCCGGTGTTTCGGCACAACAATCGTTAGTAACCTTGCCATTTTGTGTAAACCGAGTTTATTGTTGTTTTTTTTAAAACTACGTTTGTTTTAGGAAATCGACAAATCAAAGTCTTCGTCAACCACGCCGGTTTAAATGGTTTGTACGAAGCAGTCTACCATGGTGTACCAATGGTAGTGCTTCCTATAGGTGTCGATGCAGAGGCTAACGCTCAGAGAGTCGTATCGCAAGGAATTGGGGTCATGTTGCGCTTCGATACTTTAACCAGTTCAACATTGGCAGAAGCTATACGTGAAGTTATAAACAACACAAGGTACGTATGATACGGAATCACAAAACTTTCTTGATTCTTACCGTGGCGTGTATGCAGTTATTCGGCAGGTCACCCAAGTAAATATAAATAAAGAATTGCGGTATTTATATAGCGCTTTCACACAAGATCAAAGCGCTTTACATTTATTTCGCTGCCACTAGGAAATCATCACAGAATCATTTTAGTTTCATCTAGCCGGCCGCCTGTTAGGCGCTCAACCTATCCACTACATCGTGATATTCCCCTAACATGCCTAACAGCTCAACAGATTTCGCTTGGGTGGACGAGACAATTGAGACTAAGTATCTTGCCCAGGGACACAAAACACGTATTTGGGATGCTTTAAAATTTGTTAGATTTCTATAACTTCATAGACCACGCTTTTTTAAAACTTAAAATTCGTCGCTTTTAATTCGTTGTTTTTAACCCCCAAACACCCTTTCACGTCATATTAGACCAACTTTGATATGTAGTTGACATTCCGCAACAATAATACATGATTTTATAATGAATTCAGGTATTTTGGACTTCAAATCAGGACATTTTCCCAGAGTGTTTATACCAGCTATTGAGGTCACAGCGATTTAGTTGGCTTCTCGTGTACAAAGAAAATAACGCATGTTGGCGTGACCTCCTGATTGACTGTATGTCCGAAGAACTGCAGCGGTGGTTCCATCTGCATCTGCACCGTAAGGCGTTTGACACAGAAGATGAAGAAAAGAAGCGGAAGTCCCCTTCTACGAAGAGACGCGACAAAAGAAGGCTTGCCACATGGTTGACCCGGAAGAAAGCCGGCATGACTACCAAGCCTAAACCAGCTGCTGATACAAAGCATCGGAGTACCTAGGACAATGTGCCAGCTCAGGCGTTTAATCTGGAAGCGTTACCAGAGGTGGTTGAAAAGGATGTGGATATATGGACCACTCCTCCGCTGTTGTCCGATAAGACATCAGACCATGGCGATACCCATGGGCGTCAATCGGTGGGGGACGAGGGGGACATGTCCCCCACGGTTTTTGGGGCGCGGGGTTGGGGGACCGGGACACAATATCAAATGTCCCCCCCCCTTGTAAAGTTCAAATTGCTTCTATCAATTTGCATAAGAAAATGTGTTTTGGAAAGTGAACATTGCAGGGGTTCCACCCTTCCCGTACCCACCCACGCACAGCTTAATATACATGAACTGTCCGTGAACACTTTACATAATTATATAATTATTTCAAACAAAATATTTTTTTCTTTTTGATACTGTTTATCATGCCTGTAAACATCATAAGAAGCATAAGAAGAAACACTTAAATTTCAATTTGTGTCTATCATTTTGCAATTGGTTCTATCAAATTTGCATGATTTTTTTTTCGAAAGCGATCATTGCAGGGGTTCCGCGCTTCGCACCAGAGGGTGGGAACACCCACGCCGCTTACATGGCCGTCAACTTCCATTTTCAGTTGGTCTCCCACACTTGAAGGGGGCTGGATCTGCCCCCGCCGCTTACCACGTACGGTTCAAAAATATGAATAGCGGGGAGACAAATTTACAATGCCCCCCACCACGATTGAGTAGCGAATGACGCCCCTGGCGATACCTGTGATACGGTACCCGATCACAGTGTCACAACATATTTGTCTTACTTACACCAAGATGATGACGATGACGATAAGGCGGAGTTGTTTGCTTCGTTCATAAAGACACCGTTGAAGATTTGCTTCTGCTCCCTTTGCACTGACATGAGATGCTTCTCTACTGCTTTTTGCCAACGCCCTGAATGTAAAGAGTCACATATATGATAATTAAAATCAGATATAGGGTTCTTGGCGCAAATAGCCTTAGTAGCTGAGAGCGCCATTACAAATCAACAACAACAACATTATTTGATTTACCCTGGAAGAAGCTATACGTTCAGAGCGAAAGCCTAGACCACCGCTACTGCCGTCCATCTCAACACCAAAGAGGCTCAACGCCAGCTACAAATCAACCTCAATGAAGCGCCTCTGCCAAATAATCCTACACCAACTTATCTGGGAGTGAAGCTTGATTGGGAGCTTACTTATCGGCAGCATCTCGAGTCATTATGTGCAAAGGTATATCGTCGATGTTCGAGGAATAACCTCCTTTGCCGCCTTGCTGGATCTTCTTGGGCCGCTAACCCATCCACTCTACGCACCACCGCCCTGGCTCTGGTTTACAGTACCGCCCCAGCTGGTGCAATAGCTTGCACACAAAGAAGCTGGACACAGTACTCAACGAGACCATGAGACCATTACTGGCTGCCTTCGTCCCACTCCATCTGAGTTTCTACCAGTGCTCTCAGGCATTTCACCTGCAGTGCTTCGGAGAGGAGAGGAAAATACAACATAAACGTGTGGATAAGGCTCTGTTGGACAACAAGCACCTGCTGCATAACACTGTCAAAGAATCACACCAGATTGACAGACAGAGACTGCGTTCTCGTCGACCCTTCTGTCGACACGCTGCTAAACTCTCCGGCTCCCCATTCAACATCTTACAAGACATGGAACATTGCCTGGCTAGATACTCAGCTCCAAGACCAGACCAATTCACTATCACACCTGTGACAGATCTCCCACCTGGTAGCAATCTTCCACGTAAGGAATGGGTCACCTTGAACATGATTTGCACAGGATTCAGTCGTTTTAACAGCAATATGCACCGATGGGGCTGCGGCCATCTCCAGTATATACACACACAGAGAAAAGAGAAAGAGCCTGAGGAAGACAGAGAGATAGAGAGTAGTAGCGTAGTAGTATCGTAAAAGGCTAATAGCCCGATAAATATGAAATACGCCCACTCTACTAATAGAAAAAGCACGTTTAAGTTTGATTAAATTTGTTTATCTTTTTGACTTCTTTACAGTTACAAACGCAACGCAACACGCTTGTCAGCCATTTTCCGAGACGCTCCACGTACACCTGTTGAACTAACCGTGGATAAGTTAGAAAGGTTATACGTCACGGCGGCGCAAGACATTTGCGTTCAGCTGCTCTAGACTTGAATATTTTCCAGTATCTACTTCTTGACGTGATTTTAGTTCTGATGGTTGCTGTCACTTCTTTTCTCATCATTGCATACTGCTGTGTTTCATCGTGTTTTGGAAGCTTTAAGAAATTATGTGGCCAGTCTAGTAAATTAAAAAGTGAATAGTCGGCTTTAATGTAATATTTGTTTTACGTGTTAACAACAAAATCAAACCATAACTCAAATCTATAGTCGTATAGACCTATAACCTGCTTCAATTTCAAAGTAAGGATGTATACTATATCAGCTTTAAAGACAGACTTAAAGATTTCGAAATATAAATTTTTTGTATTTATTAAAAACTAAAATTAAAGATGGTTACATGAACTGTTCAAATTTCCAAAGTTTAAGATGAAAGGCATTTTTCGATTTGATGTAGCAAACCGTTATGTGAAGCATAACAGTACCCTAGGATACTCTGTATTTTGAAAATTACGGACCCGGAACTTTATTACAAGGTAGTGATTTTGTATATGAAGGACATCGAATTTGAGGAAGTAGAGAACCGTCATGTGGCCTCCCCTGTCAGTAACTGCTCGCCAGTGAAGCCAATCTCTACACTACCAAACACTCTTCTTCTATATACTACTCGTGTTAGATTATCTATTGTTTTCAGAGTGCATTATTTTCACGAATGCACTGGGCTCTGTCAGATAATGCACGGGTCATCAGATAATGCACGGGTCATCAGATAATGCACGGGTCATCAGATAATGCACGGGTCATCAGATAATGCACGCGGGTCACCCACAAGTCACAACTCCTATTAGCTACTAGAAATACCGTCAATCATTATTATTTTGATATCGACTTACTGCTCTAATATCAAGTAACATGCCTGCATCGTATATATACCCTCTACGAACTTAGTATCTACAATCTATGGTGTCGGTCTAACGTAACTTATTGTGTTGAAAAAAAATATTGTTTTCTCGTTTAAAGTATTAGTTGAATTCACATGCGCAGACCATTCCAAATAATTTGATTTTGTACTGTTTCTTTCCGAAACGCGTATATCTTAATTGCACCCAGACAGAAGAACTCAAACTCACAACAATTTTCAGATCAGTGCCAATTTGATTAGTGTGTGGATTTATTCCAACAAAGCCAACTGTTCACAATTTTTGTTGTCAATTAAAGCGCTTCAACTTAAAGATACAATACTGGTATATGAAATCAAATAAACTTAAGGCAAAAGAACATCCTATTTATTTACAATTCCCAACTGAGTAAATCCCTCTAGTACTCCCAGACGAGACCCTGCCGTGGGAACGGAAATGTATTTTAAGGATAGCAACATTCATTATTTAAATTGAAATCCCAACTGGTTGAATTCCCCTAGCCCCTCCAGAAAGCCCCATCGGTGAAGGAGAAATGTACAATTTGAAATATAACACAAGGAGAACTTTAAATTGAAATCCTCAACGCCGTTAAATGCCCCTAGCCCCTCCCGAAAGTCCCATCTGTTAAGAAGTAATTTTACAATTCTAATTATAGTAATGAAACAATGTAAGGAACCATGGATAAACATATAGGCTTGGAAACTATGGAGTTTTTAAAATGGTGACTTGTAGAAGTGAACAGTTTTTTGCCTCCCCTCTAACCTACTTAACAATTGATATAAAACAGAATGAATTTAGTAATATGAGTAATTAAAGACATAAGATAATACATCCAACACTGGTTCAATCAATCCGGAGGCAGGAAAACCTCTGGGATGAATTACAACCCAATCAAGCAACTGCAAAAGAATTTAGCAATTTTTATATCAGCGGTTTTATCTGCACTGGCTGTGAAAATCATAATTAATTAAATAAAGTAGAAGATAATAAATTACGCCACCATCTTCACTTTTATTCTGGCAAGGGATATTGCAAACCCACCCCCCCGGTTGAAATATTTGCCCAATTTTTTTAAACATATAGTTTTGTAAGAGTTACCGACACAAGGAACTGGGGGGTAAGAAAAGGCTTCCTGATCATGGTTCAAGTATACAAGGGCATCTGATAACAATTTTTGTTGGCGGAAGCAATCATCCCATGAGGATAAGAGTAAGGCCATCATAACGAAACAAGGATTGGTCTTTAGGGTCAAAGACACGAGCATTTTTATACCTTTGCGCATTCCCCAACATGCGACAAACCTGGTGCGCTTTCTTGCCTTATATTAATGGTGCAACGCTTACAGCATTCACCGCTCTCCTCACCTGATAGTCAATTGGCCGGGAAGTATGTCTGACCAAATTAACCTGGAGTGTGGAAGCAATTGCCTAATGTCCCCTTTAGTTTGCCTCCACCCTATCCCGGATATCAAGGTTTAGCTTTGAATAGATCACAGGTACCTACATGCAAAATGACCTAAGTAGGATATGGAAGTCTGTAAAGCAAATCGGTTATCTTATTGCGAAAACCGCAATCCTAGGCCAGGAGTCCCCCTCCACACGACAATACCAACCAACCACCGTTCAGAGTTGTGTATTTCCTTCCCCTGCGTTCGTCTTCGCGACAATACCGTCCCCAATAACCCATGTGCGATTAGGACCTGTAACAACAAAAGAAAAATTAAGCGAGAAAATGGTATGTACAGCATAGAGAAGCAATTCTTAGAAAAGATTAATGGGCGGCCGCATCAAATGACCGACAGCATTGCATGGATATACGCAAACATTGTTATTTGAATAATTGAACACAAAAAAGAAAAATTGAAACATTTTGGGCAGCGTGAAACACCTTTCAGTGGAAGTACTGTAAAGAATATTTTACGATTAGTAACACCTTACAACCCTGAACTTTTTTTTTTTTCAAGTAGATCCCTGTAGGCACAATTATGGTATAATCGCAACGCCAACCCCCTACATTGTTTAAATCAAAAACAAAAACTTTTTTTAAAAAAGAAGTTTAAAGATGCGGCCTAATAAAGCTCAAATGCTGAGGATTTCCATCTTCCCCATTCTTTTAACTGTTCATCTGATACCCCGCATAGGGCTGCTGATGTGGCCGCACCATTCTGAAACTAGGCGGCGAAACCAACATTGGAAGAAGACCCAGCACCTGAAACTCTTCGTCAAACCGGGCCAACTGGACAACATGTGAGAGGTTCCCCCCCCAAAATGCAAATAATGGCCCCGAACATTTTGACCTAATTCGCAAAGACTCAACCATGGAGGCGAAACAGGGCATACAGCGGATTTTGAGAAGCACCATCCTAATGGGGTACAGATTTTCCAGATGGTCCGTTTTTGAAAAATTACCTAACGGTAACACATACCCTATTGTACGGCAGCACCCATAGAAACATCTCCTACCGCAAGAACCCGAGATGTGTCACTATTTTTGCTGTACATTGCAAAATCCCATCAACCCTCATAAACCCCCAAAATGCAAAGCCAAAAAGGGCAGTTTGAACAAAATTGGCTTCATATGCTGAACGACAAATAGATGGCAACCAAAGCCAACTAGCCTACCAAAAGAACGGGATATGTAATTGGGAATCGATTATCAGCAGTTGAAAAAAGACGGCGACAACCATCTTTCAACTTCTTACAATAAACCTATCAGTTGGGACAAACCAATCATTATTTTGTGCACCAAAGATATAGCCGAAATGTGATGCCTATAGATGAAGATGCCCAACCTTCAAGAGACATGAATGAAATATATGCAATAACATCGTGAGATTGAACTGGCCAATCGCCTCCCAACCCACAATTACGCCTAAAATTATCAAAACTGACTACACCTCGCTTATACGGTATCCCCACGTGCTTTGAGCTAATGACGCCTTCAACAGCCGTGGGCTTGCAACTCCCGAGCGTCCCATAGGAATTCTGGCACTGGAGTGCATGTTGAAAAAGCGGACGGCGAGCTTCTGTCCAAATCGACCCATCTGGCAACGGAGAGAGGGCGTCGCGATGTATGATTTTTTGACCAGAAAATATGTCTTGCGCAGAAGAAACCATTAACTTAGACATGGCAGAACAAAAAAAAAATCTGACCAATTTCATGATCTCTGGGCACTTTGATGTTGGATGATTCACTATCGCAACTACACCTTCATTATCACCAACGTAAAAAGTTACGTTTCACCTGACAAAACTCCCCCCATAAAACTACTGCAACGAGGATCGGAAACAATTCTTTCCAGGCAATCGGTGTTTCTCAAAACCTTCTCGCCATCTACCCTGAAACCAGCGACCCTTAAAAAACCCACAGAACCAACTTCCCCACTTTGCGTCAGTAAAGAGCTGGAAATCTTCATCCCCGTTACCTATATGATCGGGATAAATTGATACACCATGAAATCACGTAAAAAACAAAGCCACTATTAAGATCACACTTGAGCCTGATTTTAGCAACTTGTGCATGCACTTTAAACACCCCTAGTTAACTTATTAATCTACGTAGAAAGGCTCTAACTGGGGGCCAGCTTGGCAGACAAAGGAAAAGTGAACATCAGTATTGTAATTGCATAAGGGGATCTAGTTGACTTCAGGCATCATTGATCTTATCAATAATAGAAGAAATTTTATCACACGGGATAGATACCGTCATATGCCCTGAATTGATTTCAAGGCCTAGGAAAACAATTTTTGTCGTGGGGCCTACGTTTTTATTGGCTGCTAATGGTACCCCTAGCCTCTGGCACATTTCCTGAAAAAAACTGAGAATACGGGCTGCACGACAATCTGCTATTTACATCAGATACACCTATATCAGATAGACATAGCCATAGTGGCAATCCTATCTGAACTGTCTCCCTCTAGCACCCATTCAAAAAGTAGAAAAAGTTGAAAAGAAGCTGGTGCTGATGAGCCCCCATAGGAAGAGCCTTGTCCACATAAAAACTTGTTTTCTAGTTTTATGCCTAATAGTGAAAATCGTCAGGGGAATTGAGAAGAAGCATGAATGCGGATTCTACATCAGTTTTTGACCATTATGGGCACCCTACCAAACACTGCCCTACAAGATTAACTGCCTCATCAAAATTTGTATAATGCACAGTACCCAAACCCTGTCAATGCCCTCCATTTATGGACCCCCACCTCTGGAAAAGAGAGGTGCTGTATTAGCCTAACTTCCGCTTCGGTTAGGGACCAAACCCAATGGGGGAATACAATGAGATTAGGTCAAGACTTGAATTGAAATAAAAAAAAAAAAAGGGGCCTACAATCCTCTTCAAACCACTCTCTTTGTTAAGTTTATATAAGGAGCGCTAGGGTTTTCGCAATCGATTTTAAATGACGATGCATCCCTAGGAGTACGACTAAACTGAATAGCCTAGCCTAAAACCTCAGAAAAACCTGCAATTAGACTTGCTGAAGACTTTTCGGATACAAATGAAGAAGAGGCAAGATCTCATTCAACTTGAGTGGGAAGGATACTGCCAGCACAGCAATGCCCATCCAAACCATGACAAACTCATATCATAGGATTTCCCAACTTTCTTGCACGAGGGCAAGCCATGGCCACTTTCATGACAACGCATGCATGTGTGTTTGAAATGGCATTGTGAGCGGTAACAGCCTGCCCTGTTGAAGTCAAAGCAGAACCTTTCACCGCCCGTCCCTTTCCTGAGGTTTGGTTTGCATTTGGGAGCCCCTCATGTGAGGAAGGACTGACAAGTGACGAGGAATGACACCTTACCCTGGGGGTGACACGAAAACCCGGACTGAGCCCCCCCTGATGAGCACCCCGCGCCTGAAAGGTCTATTGGGAGCCCTTTGTGCGACAGGAGTTGCTACCTAAAAGCCCATAACCCCCCATCAATGACAGCCCAGGATCTATGAGGTTGGTTGTTGGTCTAATCTGAACTGAGGTATCATACTTCTCCATCTCAGCACAACCCCACAACGAATGACAGCAGTGCGTACAAGGAGGCTACTTTAATAAACTCGAACTTTCCTGCATGTGCCCCAAGATATATTGATGCAAGCACAAAAATGCACTAGTCCACTGGGAATTGAAGATTAAAAAACGTTTTGCCTAGTATCTTGCCATACAACCTCACCAATTGATAAGAAAGGGCCTCCCTTTTTTCTCATTGACATGAAATTCACTTTCTTCCAACAACATGCAAATCCAAAATCGCCACTTAGATTGGTCTTAATAGATTGGGGGGGGCAAAATCACAACCCAAAGGACTACAACTAGAAATCAACGCCGCAGGGGCGCATGTTAAAGACACTTGAATTACCTACAGAAGTAATTGGCGGGCTTGAAATGACGTGTTACTACAAAACAACATTATTGATTGCACTGATTTGTTGATTAATTGAAGTGGATGAATTAACAGTGGACGTACTAGCAACAACATTATTGATTGACCGACTTGATTGATAATTGAAGTGGATGAATTAGCAGTGGACGTACTGGCAACAACATTATTGATTGACTGACTTGAGTGATTATGAGAAGGGATGTTATAGCAGTACTAAAAACTGGAGTATTTGTACCACTGAAAACGCTTTCCAGAGGTAGTCATAGCCTAGTTAAAACCAAGCTCCAGGCATTCCCGCCCCTGCAACAAAGCTTCGGCGTTGTTAACAGCACCACAGCCGGCATTTGGTTCGCGGCCTGACTCACTTCCGGTTTACCTGTCCTGGTGCTGGGTTACTACGCACCTGAACGGACGGGTTGGAGAGACACTTCCGGCTGCGGTACTGACTGCCCTGCGACCTCGAGCTCTAGCACGGCCCCGCTGCTGAGATTGGTTTGTTACGCCGAGGGGGGTCATCTTAAAAAGAACCAGGAACGGACGACCCAGCGACGGCCTGATTGGATGCCGCACTGGATGAAGCTTGCGTATTCTCCGTTAGGTTACCGCATAGCTCTAGTTGCGAACGGTCTGACGCAACCCCACGAACTAAAATCACTTGTGGAAATTGCCGCCGAAGCCGATCTTTTGTTCCCCTTCTCTTGGCATGATTACTCTTGTTGAAAACGCCAATAACCGAAATAACTTACGTAGTAGAATAAACCAATCTGTAAAGTCTGGTGAATTGATAGCTCTATTTGAAAAATCAGAATCCAGGTGTACAGTTATGTTGCTGAGATAGACAAGTATTAATTCTATGCCACCGACCAACACACTAGGAGGATCAAAATTGCTTATTTGGAAAAACATATACGAGTTTGAGCTCTGAACGTTAACGCAAAACGTCCGGTGATTGGCCGATGGAAACAAAGGATAAAGCCAACTGATTGGCGGGGAGGACTGTCACAACAAGGAATGCACTATAAACAGTGAATGGCAACGGACTGAACCATTTCTTCTGCGGGGGCAATTGTTTATAGATGGTACGTCAGAAAACGTTATTATAATAAAATTACACACAAATAATAAAGAGGTACTTATTAGAGTCACATGTCCTAGATTCGTTATGCTAATGGCTTATTATGTACTGATATTGTTAGCCTATATGTAGCGATTACGATTTCGTCTTCATGCTCCTACAGTGTGACGAGACTATCACGCAGAAACTGTATCAGTCATGTGCAAATTCAACCCTTTTAGTTTCTTCAAATGTTTTTTGCGTATCATTTTCGTTAACCTCCCTGTCTTGGCACTATTTGTTCCGTTCCGTCGTGCAAGTGGAGATTGTCCAGCTATGTT
Organism: Ophioderma brevispina; assembly: GCA_023653785.1. Classification (NCBI taxonomy): domain Eukaryota; kingdom Metazoa; phylum Echinodermata; class Ophiuroidea; order Amphilepidida; family Ophiodermatidae; genus Ophioderma; species Ophioderma brevispina. The sequence continues at coordinate 20,638 of JAMKCH010015617.1, forward strand.
AAAGCGAAGGGGTTTTCCTAGGAAGAGCATGCTAACATTCTGATTATTGCACCATCCAAGAGATCACCCCAGCCCTAGTGGTCCGCCCCTTTTTTTTTTCTGTCGTCGACACAAATGTCCACTGTTAGGAATACTACCCTGCGAATCCCAGTTTGATTCCAAAAAACTGGAGCTCATTTGCAGCCCTCCGACCAGCAGGACAGCGGACCCAAAATTAACTTCGCACAGCTCGCAGCCCCTCCTGTGGTGAAAAGATCAATTAATCCTGAACCTCTGTATACTGTCAGAGTCAGGTACCACCCATTTTTGATAGTGTTTTTAAGGTTTTGTGTGCCGAAATGCTATTTAAATGGGGAAAAAGGTCCATTTTGTGAAATTTTTTGATAAAAAAGGTGTCAAAATTATGTGGTATGAGCAAAATATGACCCGAAAAGATGTTCCACTTCATTTAGCGTCGCGTGACATGTTTCCCTTTCGAAGATGGACAGTCATTTTGAACACGGTCAATTTCTCTGGGGGGGGGGGATGTGTTGGTGTGACCATGAGTTGGTTTTGTGTCTGCCGCAGGGCGGCCGTCCTCTGGGCCCGTCTAGCGTGTGGTACTTTCACCTTATATTTCAAAATTGTGCGTTTTTCCTCACCCCATCGTTTCCACACCCCAGAGCCCCCCGCACTAACCCCCCCACCTGACTAATCCAAAATTCACTTGTCATGTACGGCCCTGACCCTCATACTGAGATCCACAACTGAAAAAAACTGGCTGCCATGAGTCCTTCCAGTGACAAGTAAATAACTACTCACAGCTAGATTCTAATATCCTAATAATAATCTTACAGATCATCAGGCATAAACATAAACCTTGACTCTCAAAATAGATTTCACATAAAATTACATCATCTGCATTGCATCACCTTAAAATTAAAACTTATGGGGACACCCAAATTTGCAATTACGTTTTGAATGCTCACTGCATAAACAATTACTCAGTTTCTAAATTACATCTTGGGGAATTCCATTTCCCCTCGTGTTGCAATCTATCTAGATGTAAACAAACAAGATTGGGAGGGTTCTGTTATTTAGTTGTTATTAAGTCAGGAAAGTTTTCGCGATTTCATTGATTGAAATTGACCACATCATAAGCTTTCTTTTTGTTTAATCCAGCCCTTGGATACCGAGATATATTTAGTTTGTAGTGATGGAAATTTTGTGCTATAAATATTGACAAAAAATTATCAAATATGTGATGTGATCGTCTTCATATCCAAAATCATTAGGGGAAATAATTTTATTAGGCGGGTGTTTGGTCGCATTTTTCCAGCCAAAATTAATTTTGCATTCTAGAGCATTTGTCAGACTGCAATTGGGATTGGGGAGATCTTTATTAGCAAAAGATTATCAGGAGAGTATTTATTCAAAACACATTGGGTCAATAGTGCTAGGGCGGGAAACTCAGAGCGAGTGTGGGTATATGTGCCTCGACCATTGAAAAAATAGGGTCCATTCCCGGGTCCTTTCAGATAAATGTACTAAAAAAAATACGGGGTCATTCGGTTACACAAGCGGAAAAACGGGGTCATCCGTATGAAACTTTAAGAAGAAAGCCAATGATGTTAAAACATGAAGTTAAAAAATAGGAGTGCTCTTTTCCAGAGTCAAATGACATGTGAATATTATAAAATTGCTGCCATAAATTAAAAATTGTAAAACATGTGAGTAGGCTGCGAACATTTTGAATTTGGTGTCAAATTTTAAAAAAGTGGATAATTTTATTGCAAACTTGTGAATTAAAAAGTGTTCTAGCAGGAAAGAAGAAAATGGGGGTCAGTAAGTAGTGAACATTTTAACAAGGGGAGGCCATTTGGTAATAGATGGGTGAATAGGTAAGGACAGCAGCTAAAGGCGGTCAAGCATATGACGTCACCAAAGTCAGCATCTAACAGCCTTGGACTTACGAAGCTCTAAACAGGGGGATGTAATATGTGCTGCACAGGATTATACTACCAAGCATCATTTGAGAATATATTGTATAACACACCAAAAATGCAATAGGTTTTATGCAAATTGATTGTAACATGCCATGCTTCCTTTTTTCCACCTTTTGATATGCGTGTCGGGAGGGTTTGTACAACAAGTTAAAGCAAGAAAACCTTCTGTGCAAATTTTGCTCAAGGTCATACCGTAGATTGAGTGGAAACATGGAATGAGGCAGGATACACTATATTTGGATCTGGTTAACCATGACGAAAACCGTTTCTATTTTTGTGTAATGAAATCGACCAAAAGCATGTGCTTGAAAATCAAATTCTTGCAATATAATGTATAATTTATGTGATACAAAGAATTTTTTAAACATATAATTAAGAAAAATCGTCCTATAATAACAGGTGTAAACCCTGTATTCCTTTTCATATGAGCATTATTATAAGATCAAAATACAGCCTAATAAGACAAAATCGGGATATTTTAGTCGTTAGCCATACGGACATGTAGTCAACACGTAATTGAATAGGATTCAAGATCTGTGGACACTGCGTTTCTTTCTTTTCCGACTATTTTTAAGTTTGGAAAAAGATTAACTTACGACAATCTACAGAACATAGTTTCTGTTCACTTTAACGTTATTCCTGCAAAATTCAACAATTTGATTTGATTCAGGTGACTCACCGAGAGTGTCTTTAAAATCAACCTTTTGAACGTTTTTGCTGATTTTTAACATTAACTCCAAAACTTTGGGTTGTAGATAAGTGCAAATATATACCTCATATATAGATCCCTGTCATCTGATTGTGTTAAAAGTGGAGGCATAAATTCAACTCATTCAAAGAATTGAACCAAAATGAAAAACTATCCATGGGAGAGCGGGGACTCTCATTCATGACTTATACCCTGGACACCTCTTTCCAACATAGATGAGCAAGCAGGCGAAGGGAATGAGAGAGACAAGATTTACCCCCACCCCCCCCCCTTTTCCCCCCCCCCCATCTTCTCTTAGTATTATGAGTGTACATATTGATGCTGGTGGTAGAGATGAATACAGCGAGCGAATCACCGGGTTCACAATTTCTGTGCTGTGTTAAGCAGACGATCGCTTTTTAGGAGGCATTTTTGTTTCACATTACCACACAGTGCTGGAAAATAACCCCGCGTACAAACAACCCACCCGAAACAAGGGCGGACGAAATTGGCCTGATTCGCAGCCAACGCTTTAAGCTGTAGATGGACGAAAAAGGTCTTAAAGGACTCAAAGACGCAGCTGATAGTGCTAATACCAAAGGCGGGTAAAATACGCCGTGAAGAATTTCGAGAATTATTTGACAGCGGTGACGTCCAATCTGGCAGGCCCCGTGGAACCAGGTTGCCGACACTCTCGGAGTTCGCCCTGACCTTGATCGGTAAAATTTACGCATTCTTGCCGACAGAAAATGGCACTTTGTTATAGCCAAAAAGTCGATGAGGCGTCCGTTTTGGACTCCAAACGCGGCACTCCTCAACACAAGGAAAGTTGATATCATAGTCTCATGATGAAGATTTTGCATAATTCTTTCACGAGTTTCAAAGTTTCTCAGAACCCTGACAACAGCAGTAAAGGGTGTTGTAAAGCCACAAGAATCACATATCGCCAGAAGACATGGCTAATTCCAGAGTCACTGGATTTGAATGATCCACAAGTCTACAGGACAAGGTGTTCCTGGATATTATGCTGTACTTTTGTGGGTTCAGAGTAATTTTGTTAGTGGCAGGGAGGAAACTTACGAAGACATGACGCGCGTGAAAGATGTGGAATTTCATGGAGCAAGGGAAAAAATGTACCTTCACTCTGAGAGATACCCTCACAAAGAATAATCGTGGGGAAGAGGAAGACACCGAGAAAGCCAAGAGGATTTATGATGCAAACCGAGTCCGCGTTGCCCTGTTCGTCTTTCCTGTTCTATGTGGAAGCTTCAGCCAG
>JAMKCH010015618.1:0-51186 GCA_023653785.1 Ophioderma brevispina
CCCAACAGCCAACCCAAAATCAACCAACCATGCAACCCCGATGCAACAAACCGACCACCCAACAGCCAACCAAAATCAACCAACCATGCAACCCCTTGCACAAAAACCGACCAACCCAACGCCAACCAAAACAACCACCATGCAACCAAATAAGTTTGCAAACGCTACCACCCCCAGCCACCTCACAATCAACAACCATCAACCCCATGCCAACAAACCGCCAACCAACATCCAACAAAATCACACCAACATTCACCCCCTTGCAACAAACCGCCAACCCAACAGCCAACTCAAATCACCCAACCATGCAACCCCCTTGCACAACCTCCAACCCACAGCCAACCAAAATCACCCAACCATGCAACCCCTTGCAACAACCGACCAACCCCAACACCACACCAAATTCACCCACCATGTCAACCCCAATGTATAAACCGACCAACACAAATCAACCAACCATGCAAGCAACCCGACCACACAACTCAACCAAAATCACCCACCATGCAACCGCCATGCAACAAACGACCAACCACAGTCACCAAAATCAACCAACCATGGGCAAAACCCCATGTACAAACCGACCAAACCCATTAACCGGCCACCAAAATCAACCAATATGCAACCCCATGCAACAACCGCGACCAACACAACAGCCAACCAAAATTAACCCGTCAACCATGCAACCAATCAACCAACCAAACCAATTAACAACTAGCCATGACACCATTGCAATTAACTCACCCAAACCCAAACCAACCAACCGCAACCACCCAACCAACCCACCCTACAAAAACAAAAACAAACAACATCCAACCAGCCACTTATGCTAACTCCACCATGCCGCCATTTACCCTCAACACCAACAACCACTATGCCATAAACCCCATGCAACCATATGCTAAGTGGCGTACCAGCGGGGGCAGGGGGGCGCAAGACACCCTGCTCAGAAGATGAGCCCCCCGCCACCCCCCAAATGAACTGACCGTGGGTACAGTGTCTATGGAGAACGACCCAAATTTTCCCCCCTCAGAAATTCCGTATTCCTCGGCACCCTTCTGCCACCCCCCCTCTGGCCCCCCCCCCCCTTCCCATTTGCAAAGTTCTGGTTACGCCATCTGATATGGCAAACCAACTACATCACCACCTAATCACCACCCATCCATCTAAGCCTAACTACGCACCCTACATTCTCAATCTTTTTAGAGTGGGCCTGTAAAGTCAATAAGAGTGAACTGGATTCACCTTTTTTTAATTAAGATAGTTTGTAAAGATAGCTGGGAGGATTAATTGATGATTGATTGTGATTGATAAATGGGTTCCAGTATAAATCGGCGTAAACTAAGACACATAACTTTATGGATAAACTCAGGGAGCAAAATACGATATTTTAAAGGGCACCCAATTTTCAAGGCAAGTTTCATTGTGTAAAGGGCATCAAGCAAGAATGCAAAAATTTATGGGCATCACAGGCACTGGTAGGGGCACCGAGGCAATTGCCTTCGTGCCTTCCGGTTAATTTGCGCCCCGGATAAACTGCAAATCACACACATGCCTATACTTTGTCTTGCTGAAGTATGAAGTGACGACGCGCGCGTTTACCCACACCAGTGCCGTCTTTTCATTTGTAAGGCCGCTTTGTGCTTTGCGTACGCGCGGGCGCTGAAAGGCGGTTACAATGTAATACCCCAGCGTCGCTACGTCCTACTTCAGAGCTGGACAGAGTATACAAGATCAAAGCCTCCCATTCCTTGCTCGTGATTGCCTAATATTTTGAACCATAATCAGTCGCTAAGGACTTTCCGTAAATTTCAAGAAAATTTCCTACACAAAACAATATGGTTAATAATTTTTGAGAAACATTTTGAATAAGCATAAAAATTGTTGATTCTATTAAAATTGATTGTATTCCAAAATGAAGTTAAGAGGAACTTGATATTGGAAAACACGATACGCGATAGCTGTTGGCAAAAATTTAAGTAGCGTTTGTGAATTTTCTTAATTATAACAAAACTGAAGTGCCGTACTGCCCTCAGCGAGTTCCAATTTCCCTTTTGCACGCCGATTGTGAGCATGGTTAGTGTAGTGTGATTAGACTGGTCCAACAGTGTCTCCAGTTTGCTCAGTTCTGTGGATCTAAAGTCTAATCCCAAATAAAGCATATATTTCAACTCTCAACATTGATATTTAATCGAATTGTTCAGTTTTTGTAAAAAGAAGTATTTGTAGTACATAGAAACGATCGTAATATGCGGCGCATGAATGTGTATGCATCGGTTGAGTGTTGCGATTGGCATGCAGAGCTCTTGGTTGGCAAATGCCGGTCAATTTGCGCATATGAAAGGCACTTCACTACGTAATTAGTAAAAGGCACTTCTACTGTGACGTTTTTAATTGGGCGTACTCGCAACACGGTAGAAGCACTTCCGTATACAATCCTTGTAGCATTGCAATGCTTGTAGAATAGCTTCCGAAGCAAAAAAGGTTTCGGCAAAATCGCCGTTTTTCGGAGCTAATAAAATTGTTTAATAAATCCTCGCTCGTAAAAATGGCACACACACTTACCTCATAAGGGCGTTTATCATAATGAGCAGAACATTCATAATGATTAATTCTGGATCCAAATTCAGGGGAAATCCTTCCACTAATTGTATAGTTCCACAACCATGACACAGCGGCAATACTAGCGCCATTGGCATTACTCAACATGTGAAGCAAATTGTAGATGTATATTTTGTTATTTCTAATCTGTTTGTGCAAATTCACTGTTTGATTATTTGTATTATAAGTACGTTTAGTAACAACTTGGGTGAGTAACATGAGTAATTTTATCCGAGTTGCATTGTGAATTCAGTAAATTTGCACCGTTTTTGAGTCACACTCTCTGCAAACCTAAATAGAGCGGCGTCCATAACGAAAACGTCATTCCCATTAAAGAATGCGCGTCTGATTTTGCTCGTATACATGTATTTGGGTTTCCTGGCGACTAACGTGATGACGTTTTTAATTTGGGCGTACTCGCATTCACGGTAGAAATCAGTTCCGTATACAATAACCTGTAGCAGTGTCATGAATAGGCTCCGCAGAAAAAAGGTTTCGCAAATATTCGGAGCTATAAATAAAATTGTTTCATATTCATGTATTTTCTTTCGCTCGTAAACAAACGCACACACTTACCTGACAGGTCCTTTTATCATAAGAGATGCCTCAAATTCTAATTAGTAATTCTGAATACAAAATTCAGGGGAAATCCTTCCATATATAATTTCATAGTACTTACCACAACAGTGACGACAGCGCAATACTACCAACTACCACCGTCATTACTCACATGTGAAAGCAAATTGTAGATGTATATTTTTGTTTATTTCTAATAACCCTTTTTGCAAATCACTCACTGTCGGATGATTTGTATTATAAGGACATCAGCACAACTTGGGTAATTTTTATAATGAGTTTGGTATTGTGATTCAGTAAATCTGGCTGCTACACATTTTTAAGTACACCCTTCTGCAACCTAAATAGAGCGGGTCCATAACGCAACATCATTCCCGATAAAGAATGCGTCTGATTTGCTCGTAATTAGTGTTGCATGTGAACTAATTGGCCATGGCTGGCTCGAACAGACTAGCTACTGACCAGCCTTTTGTTCGTTCCGATTGACTGAAGACTGTCATTTTATTCCTCTGTCCCAGGGCCTAAGGGCCATATCTTTTATTTGAACTTTTCAAGAAACTGTCTTTTTAAGGGTCAGAGCCAAAATAGTCATCATCAAAGGTGAACTTCAAATTGCTTGTATGAGGGAATATTGTCATGGTTTGAGTAGAGTAATACTTAAGTTCATGGATCAGAAAACTTTTTTCGGGTAAAAATACGTCGTTGGCTAATAACTTAAAATTTATGAAATGAAAAGCGCCCTCTCGCTGTGTTGGTACGGAATTTAAAAAAATGATAGGAATTAAATATAATAAGAGGTCACAAACAAAATTGTTTTTTGATATTTCGATGACACTTAGTAATAATTTTGGATACCCAAAAAATGTGCCATTTACGGCTGTTTCTAGACATTAAAAAATACGAAAAATAATAAAATAATTCCGTCCCACCCAGTTTGTGAGGGTTGTTTTTTAAGTTCATGAACACAAAAATTAAATTTCGGCAAAACATGTCAGACCAAATATTAGGGCAACTATATTTCTAAACACCAGAAATCACAGTTTTTTTAATACATCATATATGATTTTGTAATGGTTCTTTTGATTTGAGTTCTCATTTTGGTGGGACGGAAGCAATTGTGGTGGGACGGAATAAGACATGGAGGGCCTGAATTTTGCAGTTATCAGGAGTTTAGTTTTTTTAATGTAAGCAAACTATCTCAGATTTAAACTGTATCACTCTGGCCCTCACTCATTTAAAAATCTAGAATCACCTTGATTGAAAAACTTTTATTCATTCTTTGAGCACTCAATCGTATGAATGATGATGTAACCCCGTCCCACATGTGATCAAGAATACCTGAACATCAGGAACTTCTTCAGTGTCTCCGAAACTTGAACTGGGGTACATGCGATTGGCTCCTGTATTTTATACAATGAGTGTTTCCAAGGTGGTGGTGAGATATTTGTACCATAACCATTGTTAGGCCAAGGTCAGTCTGTGGGTACTGGAATGGCCTGGGAGAACCCATGCGAATGGACTATGACCCTTAGTATGTTCTTAGACAATTCCACCTCCAGTTCCAGTTGGGAACAGAGGTTAAAGTTACATCATCTATGTTACCTGAGCATGTGAGGACTTAATAGGCGAACCTGCCTAGAAAAAAATCATGCCTAGAAAAAAATTAAGTGTTCTAATTAAAGAAATTTCAAATTTCACTCTTTCAGTCCCCCTGGGTAACTGATTTTTTTGTTTGAAGTAGACTCCATTGTACATTGGTGAAATACTTATAATGAACCTTAATGTATTAATATTTCCCTTAAATTAGTTTAAGACAATTTGTCCAAGTTTTGACACTTATACATAACAATTAGTAATGCGGAAAAATTCAGTCCCACCACATTCCGCCCCCCACATCGACCACTTTTTTTAAAAACACATGCTATGTGAAATTGTGGGGAGTCTCTTTTTTCATTCTTCTCTCATTTCATCTTAGGATATTGGACTATATATCAAGTGTTAAAAATTTATTCATATCCTGTACTTTTGATAAAAATTACAGAACGTTCGTGTAAAATTATGTTAAGTTATCGTTCCGTCCCACACAGTCATTAAATTTGCGTTGCCATGGAAACACTCTTACATCCTTTGATTCGTTTTGTTGTTTGGTATATGTTGTGATGTATAACGACTTGTTCTCACAGACTTATTAAGGACCTTAAAACACAACTAGGAGAATGCAACTGAAAAGTGCTATCAAATTCCGTCCCTCCCGCGCAAAACGGTATTTTTGGCTCGGACCCTGGCGGGTAATTCCCCCACCTAGTGCCCAGCATTTGCATTTTGATTTTGATCATTCATACATACATATACATACATACATACATACAATACAATACACCTTTCTTATAAAGCGCATCTCATAAAAACAAATTTCAGTGATCAGGCGCTGTACGTCAAAAAAACAGGAACTAGTTACACCAAAGGCAAAATACAAACATAGTCAGTACAGATTTGATTTCAAGAGCTTCTTCAAAAATGGTGACTGAGCTTGTCATCTTATATGCTTGTAATGCATTCCATAACAATGGGGCCTTGCAACTGAAAAGCCTTTCAACCACTACTTTTTAACTTCTGGTACCTCAAGACGAGTCTTATCGGTTGCAGATCTCGTCGTAAGGGGCAGATGGATGAATGTTCTGTCATCGAGATATAAGTCGGGAGGTACGAGGACCGGCGTTGTTTAGCATACTTTTGTACACGTGGAGCATATCTTGAAGTTAATGCGTTTTTAATGGAACCAGTGAAGTTTTCATGAGAAGGCAGGGACTACATTTGTACACGTGGATGCATATCTTGAAGTTAAGCGTTTTTTTAATGGAGAGCCAGTGGAAGTTTTTTCAGGAGAGGAGGGACTATCGAGTTCTGGGAGGCGAGACATAAGTTTCGCATCACGATTTTGAAGAAGATGGAGTCGTCAGAACCATGCATCATTCTATCTAGTTCGTGCTAAGCTACTTCACATTATGTCTTTTTAATTACCATGTTGTCATTACAGATGTGAATTTAATGCAAAAACACATGGAATGCCTTTCCCCTGTTACCTACCCTCAACTTTGTCGATCACAAAATCACTCTAAATGTATGATATATCCCTGTTTTCACTACCAAACACAACTTTGGGATCCTATATAATGCTATGAACATATTTGAAAAAACTTAAAGAATTAAAAATAAAAATGTTGAAGAAAAGTGCGACTACAATCACTTCTTCTGCATGAGACGGTTGTTTCTCTTGAAAATTGATTTTACTGTTTTTTTTATACAATTTTAAGGATTAACTATTTCAAAAGTAATTTGTATCTATTAACACATAAGGAACTCGAGTCATATGCTTTTTTGATATTTTGTTTCGTCTGCAGTCTGCAATTTGGCTCTTTGAAATGGCCTGCTCAGCCTTGTACAGGGCAAAGGTATTCCATGTAGTCTTTGGCATAACTCCACATCCGTTAATGACCACATGTTAAAGACATCATGTGGAGTTTATGCTTAGTGCAACTTGCTCATTCATGAATCATGATCAGCTGCATGATATAGCCAAAAGTAACATGTCAAGTGATTGAAGGTTGAGGCACAAATTACATCTCAAAGTCAAATGATCCCTTATATGAGTGGCTAAGAAGCGCCTTGGGCAACTATTGAGTCGACTGGTGTAGGTTTGGGTTTTTTATCCGTCAACTTTAGTTTTAGGTCCCGTGTGCACAAACAAAACCGCTCCGGTGTTTCCTGGTTAATTTATGCGCTTGCGTACTGATCTTGAGTGAATTCCGATTTTTAGATGCCGGTATCGTCCGTCGATTCACCGCAAACAGCGCCGAATCTTAAAGTACAAAATACCATTATCACGTGAATATATCTTACAGAGAATGTTAGACGAATGTGCAAAGAAACAAAAACCATGAGGGCTGCATGACGACATTAAAACGTAAAGGGGTGGATTTTTGATCCAACATAACACTGCCTATTTGCCGCTGCCACCAGGCATTCATCCACCGCCATCTTAAATAACAGTTTTAAGACAATAAAATAATGCAATGCAGGGTGGCAGGCCAGAAATACGTATTTAAAACACTCAAGTTTAGCCTAAGTTATTGCCCTCAAATTAGAAATCCCCTTGCCTACTATTTTGTAGTAGCTACAGTATAATCCTAGCACACCTTTCCTATTTCGCCAACCCAAGCTGGCCAACTGCTGGTTTCCACAGCTACATTGCTTTACGATAATATACTATAGAAAAAAGTGATGAGAATCTGTTAGGATATTAGCTTGAGGTTGCATCGCGACTATACCTCACCACGGTTGTGAAGGCGATATTAGCATATTGTAACAATGGTCAAATTATGTATACTGAAATTCTATATAAAAGACACTTACAATTCAAACTGCTGCAGGGTTAAGAGTAGACTTCTAAAACTAGTCGTTTGTCCATTATCACTGTAAAAATAAACCACCATCGTTTTGGACAAACCACCAAAACCACCTCGTTTTTAGAGGCTCCTCACAATGAGGATTTCGCTTTGTTATCTAGCAGAAACCCAAAAAAAAGTTTACAAAAACAGTACAAAATGCGTACCAAATGTACCAAGATATCTTGAATATGCTCACCAAGCAATAATGATCAATTAACCAGAGCAGCCACACCATGCACATTAGGTGACTCGCCCATCATTTTTGTCACTCGTTTTCAGGGAAGCCACTTCAAATTAGACCTCATTTTTAGGTGGCTATCACAAAGGAACAAAGGTTAAGTCTCCTTGTTTGGGTCCGTAAAAACAGTGGTTGTCCCAAGACGAGGTGGTGTTTCTTTTTACAGTGTATCTTTCGTTTTAAATTAGTTGCATGTTGAAAAAAGGATGGCATATAACTTCTGGAAACATATGTCCTTCAGAGTTATTTGATCTAGGCGCGCTGTTAATTTGGGTTGGCGGAGGTCACAGATCAGAAACGAATCCGCTGCAGAAGGCGAGTTCATTGATTTACACATAATCACGGTCTATTGCCGTTTGAAATGCGAATACACGTACTTGAACGTCACATGTACTGACACTGCTTTAGCCGTGACAGTAAGACCACCCCTGGTTGTGGGCGCCATGGTTGTTTTTTAACCGTGGAGAAAACACGTCGAATTAAAAATTCGCCATTTCTTCTTTGGCAGTAAGGATGCATCTAAGGAGGTGGTACTGCGGTATGGAGCTGTAATCAACTTTAACGATTGAGGTAAGTTATGAATAATATTCGTATTGTAAACACAAAGCGCTCAGAGTATGTCCCCAAGATACAAAAAAAAATCAGCCCAACTTGGCATTGTGCCAATGTTTTCAGTGGTGACGCCGCAAGCTGGCAACAATCCCATGGGCCACCCCCGGTATGCCGGCGCACGATTCCGCATGTAGGTTTATGAGGACTCTCGAGCATTGTGATTATTTAGGGCCTGTTCACCAGCCAAATATATTACGCATTTCCAAGTAATTCCATACAAGGTCTACCATGAAAAACTCGTAACAAAATAATTAGGGGAAACTATGAGTACATTTTTATTTCTTGTAAACATATATGAAAATATTATACTAATTTCAACAGTTATTTTATACATCATTCAAACATTGCCTACTGCGCAATAGGGTCGGTTGTGTCTTTACGAACGGGGAAAGGAACAGATTGCTAAATTTCCTCCGGAAAACACAGTGAATATGCACATCCGACCTCTAAAAAACAAAACCCCACCTAACTCTTGCAATGACTGATTATCAGAGTACCTGTGCTGTATTTTACCGATCTAATTAGTGTCATTTCGTACTAATTTGACAATTTAATTAACCCCAGAGCTCCCGTATCAGGTTTTTTAATTGTCAAAATTCATAATTCTAACGGGGAGCATAGATTTTTCCTAAAAATCAACGGAGTGGCTTGTTTTTTGTTTTTCTTTTTGAGATGATATTAATCTGTCATGATGGAATTTTAATTATTGATCGAAACTGTGCATGGGGTACAACATTGACCTTGTGGGATTCAGTCATAAAAAACTTCTTCTGATCATGATGAGTCATCAAGCCAAACTTCTGTTCACCGGAAGCTAGCTTGCCGGCAGTGACGTCATTAATTAGCGCGCACTTCACTAATATTAGAGCCTAATCCAAATTTCTAAAGTACAGTGTGTGTGTGGCTAAGTTCGGGTTAAGTTACCCCACTCCGGTACCCGGAACTAATTTTTCGACGGTACCCGGGACTCAAAATTTTGTTATGTTTTCAAAATAACTTGACAAAAAAGCGGTCATCACCCCCCGGAAGCGGCACATGTTGACATAGTATGAACGCCTTGGATTTACTACGTTCCTAAACAGTAGTGCCAATTCAGAAAATCTCAAACTTACCGCAATTTAGGAAATCCTTCCATTTATGAATTACAAACGATTTTTGTCGCCGTGAAATAAAAACACCAAAATTGTTACTCCTGCAAAAATTCCCCCAGCTGTATTCAGAAAAGATCTTTATTTTCGAAGGGAATCCCCGGAAGAATCGATTATGTGAAGGGGGTTTTGTTTTTTTTCCGAAAGGGCCATGTTTAGTTGTTACCCAAGACCAACACCTCTATGCAACTTGGGAAGTTGGTTATTAGTTTTATAGTATAATGACTCCAGTAATAAAAGGAAAACGTTTAGTCCAATACTTAAATCAGAGAGAGACACATTCACACGTATTCAAATATTCCCATTTGATTCATTTTTATTTTGAGAACTTGCATTAAACTCGTAACAAACCCAACAAAACTCAACCCTCCCGTCCCAAATAATGGTTCCGTCCGCATACATGTCGCGCCTTACTCTTGACGTGCCTGTTCTCAACAAAGCTCATACTACCGTCTCAGGCTGACTGCAGTGCAAACAGCGCATTATTACGATTTGTTACCTGCAGAATTGAACGTTTGATGTAAACATTGAATTGAGGATATAGCAGCAGCAGCATAAATTGACACATGGTCATGGTATAGCGCGGAAGTGATCGCGTGTAAATTTTCATCACTAACTCAATTCGCTAGTTGATACTATGGAAAAAACAGGAATAATATATTTGCACAAAAGGATTCATATTTGTGATTAATTTTCTGAGCACATAAGATGCCAAACGCAGAGGGTGTTTTTTGAATCAATCCCATGATGCATTGCATTGTGTCCTTATCCTGTACTGTACCTAACACTAATGTCAGTACTTAGGGAAAAAAGTGTTCCAAAAGTTTTACAACCCCAAAATTTCATGATGCATGCTAAAAATTCCCTAAGTACTAAATGCCTTTGTGGCTAAAATGAGCATAAAAGCCAGGTTTTTTATGTGTTAAGAATAGATTTTGTGTGGATCACATGACACCCTACTGAGGTAAAACTTGTGCATTGTGGATTGACTCAATACAACCCCTCTGGGCCAAACTAAAGATGTCATGGGCAGTTTTAGTGTTTTTTTCGAGTATCGAGCTGCGAGCCTTCGAATTCAGTACCCATTACTCGAAGCTTTCCTGGGGGGACTCGTTTCCCCGGGACTCCCTTGCAAATAGCTAGTCCTAGCCTAGTGAAGTAATAAAAGTTGAACAAGCCCTGTTTAAAAATAAACAAAATGACCCTATCAGTGGGATTCACCCGAAAGAGGTCCCAAACATTTTAAAATTTGCTGGAATGGAGTAAGAAAGTGAAGGATATGTCTGTAGAATTCTTTTAAGTTATTTTTTGGCAACTGAAAGGTTGTTGGTAGATAGAAAATGAAAGAGATAAAACATCAAAGACCGTAATCCTCCATTCAATGTATACTCATACGTATCGGATTACGCTATTGGTCAATACGTGTCACATGACCATGTATAAATACCACCTGTTTATACAATGTACATGGCTGCGGTGACGAATGCCGAAAGTGGTCAAAAATCATGCAAATTTCATGCCTGAATTTGATATGTAAAATGATTTAATTTTGTTAGTAATAGTTAGCAAAAAGGTACGGTAAAAGTACGGTACAACCTCGGGCATAAACAATCGTTCATATACCCAAAATGACTCAAAAAATGAATGAACCCCTAATTCAATTCGTGTTACAGTAAGTGTCCATCAACGGACAATGACTAAAACATCCGATTTTGTCCTAGTATGATGCTAAATCAGATTTCGCACTTGGCAGGGTATTTTAATATACCCTATCTTGTCCTAAACGAACATGTAAAAATCTGATTGTGATTATTCAAATTTCTCTGATTTAGCAAATCACTGATAGTGCCTTTAAGGAGGCGATATACAAATATTTTTCTTTTGTTTTTCAAATGCTCCTATCTTCCGTATTACTCCATCCGATTTGAGTTTTTGGTATCAAATTTAGCTCTTTTGTAATGTTTCGATTTATTTCGCCCACATTGGGTGTTTCTAGGTTAGATTTTTTGCTACAGCCCTTGCCTTCACACATGCTTGTTTTGGTTTCCTCATTGAAAACCCTGCACTATTTCCCCCCCTCTGACACTCATGTATTCCTTCGATTTTGGGTTTGCACAAATAAACAAAATAATTCGCCACTTTTCCTATATTTATCTAATGATAAATTCACAGCTTTCTTTGACAACTAATTTTACGTTTTCTAAGTCCAATAGGTCGACAAGATAACGCTAAAACTTTTTGGCGCAGTGTGTTTTAAAAAGGAGGTAATTTGTATCCCACAATTTTTTGCCCGAACTATTTAGTAGTGCGCGCCCCTTAGGAACAGCATGAATTTTTTTTCAAATTTTTTCATTTTTGATTTTATCCATAAAGGACATTGTTTTTTTTTTTTACTGAAATTTTTACTTGAATTGATCACATATTTCGTTAGTATTATCAAACCTTTCGGGAGTCTATCGATATCTAAGAGCGCTCCTAAAATCGCATTTTTAAACACCGGCCATATAATTAAACATGCGTGTGTATATTCCCAGCGAGAGAGTGCATGTAACGTTAATTTCCCCCCACATTGGTTGTTGGCCTCAAACTTTCTTCTCTTCACTCTAGAAATATGAGGTTTCCGTTCAGACTGACCCCATACTAACTTTCGCTCCAAATTGAAACTGGTTTTTGTTTATGAAAAATGGGGCAAAAACTACAGTAAACTAACTTGATTTGCGTTCTTCTGACTAGGAATTGCAATTCCCCAGCCCCCCGCCACCACCAACCACCACGCACACATTTTTTTACAAATCGTTGAAAAGATACGCGCTTTGGAGAATTTGTAAATTGAATGAACAATCATGAAAGTGACCGCTGTCCCCCTGCACCATCTGCGTACAAACAAGTTATTTCTACCCCCCCCCACTCATGTTTTGCGCCATTTTCATGAGGAAAACTGTTTTCCTGAACGGGCTCATCGGACATAGTGATAAGAACTTACCACCAAAAATGTCCTGAAATTGCATTTTCTTGGACTCAATCTGTTTTTTAGAACTGATTTTTAAGCCCTTTTATGTTGTATGGATACAAAACAAGTGCTCACACCCCCCGACAAAATTAGTTTATGTTTTGGATGTTCTAGGAGGCCCGTATACCAATTATTTTCTTTTTCTTTTGTTAAAACCTTTGTTTTTCAATGCGCCCTCCGTATTTTCCTCAGATTTGAGTGTTTGGTACAAAAATTAAGCTCTTTTTGTAATCTTTTGATTTTTTTCGCCCACATTGGGTGTTTTCGTGGTGTAGATTTTATTGCTACACCGCCCTTGCCTTCAACACATGCGTGTTCCTCAATTGAAAACCCCGCCATATCCCCTCTGACACGCATGTAGTTCCCTTCGTTTTTGGGTTTTGCAAAAATAAACAAATTCGCCACTTTTCCTATATTATAGAATGCAGAATTCCACAGCTTTCATTTGACCCTAATTTTAACGTTCTAAGTCCAAATAGTCGACAAGATACCGCCTAACACATGTTGGCGCTGTGTTTTTAAAACAGGAGTACTTGTATCCCATAATTTTTGCCCGAACTATAGTAGTGGCGCCCCCTTAAAGCCTTAAGGGGTAACCACCTGATCCACAGCCGTGTACCCCACTTTCACACCATCAAACCTTAGATTTAGGTACTTGTGGCAAATGCTTGTATTTTTTCTCATTTCACCTGTAAAATATTTTGACTTCTTTTCAGTGCTACAGTCTAAAATATGGTTTGTTTATGGTAACTGGAAAATAGTTTAGTAATGTGGCTCTGTGGGCATTTTATACACATAATTTTTGCTTTACATAAAAATGTTTATTTCGATTCTAACTAAATTTGGTGATAGCCCTTCCTACAAAACAAAAATATAAGGCCCATGAAATCAATTCCGAGTTTATCGTTAACTTTTATTTTCCTGGTTGATGAGGTGACTTTTTCATTTTTCATTAGTGCAAAAATGGAAATAAATGCACTGAGAAACGGGGACTATGAAAATTAGCATGTTCGTCCGCCGTTCGTCCGTCCGTTCGTGATAAACTGTTAACCCATGTTGTACACGATTTATCTGGAGTTCCGTAAGGGTAACATTGATGTAACTTGTGGCGACGAAGCGGTTGATGAGTTCGTGACCTGATTAGATTTGGGCGTTATAAAAATATGCTTATTACGTCTCCTAATTTGCATAATTTATGAAAAATTTTCCTGGAAGGCCTTGTAACAAGTTTCTGGAGTCGGTACGGCGATATAATGAGGTAACTTGGTTTTGGAGGAAGCAGGCTGATGTGTTCTCAAACTGATTAGATATTGGGCATATTCGGGCAAATGATAGGGCGAGAATTTCGGCGAGAATCGATTCTAGCAAAGATTCTAGTAAAAATTGATTTGCGTGAATCAAGGTTGATTCTCGCAAACTATAGACTTAACACAGTTAGTGAATTTGATTTGATTCACGCAAAATTCATTTATGAGAATCAAGACTGAATTTCTCGCACTCTGCTACGAAATTCAACCCCTGAATGGAGTATGCAATATGAGCTAATTTAAATATGCCAAAAAATCAGCGTTAAGTGCTATATTTTTCAAACGGTCACATCAGGTTATTCAATAATTCCTACGCTGCATGAAAGAATATCATGGGCACCTATTTTTTTTGCCATATGTGAAAGTATGTGATATAGACGGTTGAGGTATGCAAATGAGCAATTAAATATGCATAATTGCTGTAGCTCTGCAACGGATATGCAAAATTCTTCGCTACATGAGGAATACTCGCCATAGGGGAGGGGGTTGGGGGGGGGGTTGCGGGGTGTTGGGGTTGTGAGGGGTTGTGGGAGGGGGTGGGGGGGGTGGTGAGGAGTGTTGGGGAGGGGGGGGGGTGGGGGTTCGTTGGAAGGGTGTGGGGAAAGGGGGTTGGGTGTTTGAGGATGTTGGGGAGGGGGGTGGGATTGGGGATGTTGCAGGGTGTTGGGGGATGTTGTGTTGCAGGGGGGGTGTTTGGTGGGATGTGTGTTTTGCAGGGTGTTTGGGGGGGAGAGGGTTGGCGTTGCATGTTGTTGGGAGGGGCATTGCATGTTGTTGGGAGGGGCTTTGCCTGTTGTTGGCGGGGGTGTGCGAGGGGGTATGGTGTGCGGGGTGTTGGGGAGGTGGGTGTGGTGTGAGGTGTTGTGGGTTTTGGGGGAGGGGCGTGGCGGGTTACGGGGGTATGGGTATTAGTGGTGGTGTGGGGGGTGGGTTGCCGTTCCCTTGTTGGAGGGTGTTAAGGAGGGGGTGGGTGTTGCGGGGAGGGAGTTGCACAGAGTGTTGGGGAGGAGGGTAGGTGTTGGGGGTGGGGGTTGCGGGGTGTTGGGGAGTTGTGGGCTGTTGGGGAGGGGGTGGGTGTTGCGGGGGTGATGGGTGGCTGTGATTTAGAGTCAATCAATGACATGGAATTGATGAACATAATATTGTCAATGGTCAGGGCTAAATGAACGAAAATTTAGAGGTTTGCTGCAATATGAAACATTTACCACGTCTCATTCATTTTCTTCAGACTTTTAAGCGTTTTGTTGAAGTCGGGCGCGTTGCCGCCATCGCCAAGGGGAAAGGAGAAGAAGGGGCAGACTCTAGTTGTCATTGTAGATGTCATCGACCAAATAGGGTAAGACAGTAGAAACTAAATGGTCTCATGAATTTATGGAGGAAAACGTGCTACCACACTTAGGACATCAAAATTGGTCATAGGCCAAGGAATGGGTGGAAACTAAAGCCTTTTGAAAAGGGTCAATGAATAAGAACGGGAACAATTACACATAAACAAAAATAAGGTGCTAGCGATAAAAAAAATGCAAAAATTATTACTCATTTTGATGCATTTGGTGCACTTGGTCTCATTTAGCACTTGTTGGAGGCAAGTCACCGGGACCAGAATTGACTTCCCCCCCCCAGGTTGAGTGACGAGGCAAAGAGGTCAGTCCCTAGCAGAAAGCTAGGAAACCACTGTCTGTTGATGCCTGACATATACCATCCAATTATTAACCTTGAGCTCACTTCATCCTTCAAATTGGTAGAAATAGAAACTTTTGCACGATAGGTGTATTTAAGTTGAAAATTCCGGTACAGATATTTTTGTATTTGACAAGTTGCCAAATGCGTGAGATTTTAATTTCATGTATTGACACTAATGCCAATACAAATTTGATTGCAAAAGTTATTTTTGGTGAGTTTCTATTTTCGTTTTTTAATGTTCACTCAAAATATCCTGAAAATAAACCTTGTTACAATTTCCACTTATCCAGTAATTTTGTCCAAATATTTAAAAAATACAAAAACATGGTAATATTTTTTTAGAGGGCCATTGTAAATTGAAAGATATTTGTTCCCTTGACCAACTTTCATTAGGTTCTAGTCTGAGGTGTAAGGTTCTACTCGATGTACTTGTCCATGCATGTAATGCCCCAAAGGTGTCATTGGTCATGTTGGTGTCATTACCTCGGTCATTTTGCGGCCTTGTACAGGGCCACCAATCAGCGGTGATTGGTTAAAACTCTGGTTTCCCGCAAATTTTGAGCAGTGACTCACGGAAAATGAATTTAGGTCCTCGTATCAGCTAGGTAAACATGGCAACACATAGATGTATCACATGGGCACCTTGCACTTATGACCTTGTGCACTCTATGATGTTATGATTTACTTCTCTGACTCGCAGGCTCTGATAGATGGCCCCACCACAGTTTGTGTCAAGGCGGCCTATGGCTTTCTACAAGCTGATGCTGCAGACTACACGATCAAGATCCCCTCCGATGCCCGCACCAAGACAGTGAGGGAAGCCTCAGAAGTCCAACATCACAGAGGAATGGGAGAAGACGGTGTGGTTCCAGAAGATTCAGATCAAGAAAGAAGGTAATTGATACACAAAGGAGCTGTAAACACCAATTTTACAAGCAGTCTATTTTCATTAACTTGCAGTATACTGTGGATTATGTACAATACATAAGTCAGTGATTTTTTCGATGGCGTTCCAACTGACCACCATGGTATCCCCCTTTTTAGGTTTTTTACTGAAGTCCCTGACTCCCATAATTCACCAATGTTCAGAATTATCTGGTCCAGTGGAATCTTTTTGTGGTCCAAGCCCAGCCTTCCTAATGTTATGTATTAGTAACTACTAACAGGACTTATCAGTTTCCAAATACATGGTGTGTAAGATTTCCTGATTCGATCGTGCTATTTGGTGAAACTTTGAGGTATCGCATACTTCCCTTATTTTAAGTTAACAAGTTGGTTTTCTGCCAGACAATACAAATAGCTATTGCAATATTTAATTTGATTTTCTCACAATTAAGCACTGCTGCATTTAAGCAGAAATATTTATGTCGATAAATTGTGCTTTTGATGTTTTGGAAACATATTTGGATGTTTGGAGACACAAATGCCTTTCAGAGGCTTAGAATTATGGTGCCCAAGTGGACCTCCATCTTTGTTACTCAATCTGAATTTATCGTGATCAGTGAAAATTCCGCCTGTCATTTGACACCACAACCTAAGCGGAACCTGCTGACCACAGGTCTTTTGGAAAGCCTTCTCAAAAACCACTGAAGGTAAGTGCTCCAGGAGCTGGTTTATTCACAAACTCTGATATTATAATCTACTTCAACCTTTCCAGATTCTGTAGCATGTCTGATTTTGAGATGGCTCTCCAACTGACCACATCATTTGGGAAGCCCTCTCGAACCACAAAGACTAGCTTGTTCGGGACTCACATGTGAATGGGGAGCACTTAGGATTTGTTGATCTGTCTTTGCAAGTGTCTTTAATGTCTTAAAATCGATAACTGTTACTATTTAACCTTCAACTGGCATAGGGGTGAATGTTGGTGATAAAGTGGCACGGCAAGCGTTGGATGGCATTTGTATTGGTAATTTCACAAACTTGCAAAAGACCTCAAAAAGTGGTTTCCATGCTTCCAAAAAGTCCCAATTTTAGCTGCAATCAGATGCACAACAAAATTTTTCTCCAACACCATTCAAATAAAGGTTCGTGGCAAGAGTTTTCTGCGTGTACTTTACTACCTGTTTATTTTAATATGCAAGATGTAACTTTTCCGGAAATTTCCGGATTTTTTGGGCCATAAATAAAAAAATCCGGAATGTTTTTTTAAAAATATAACTTTTTTTTTTTTCAATTTCTGAATCAAGTTCATTGGTCTAAGGTACAACTGCATCAAAAACCAATTTTAGTAGTTTAACCAGAGCAGGACCCCATTAAAAATTTTCCCGGGAAGATAGTTAACTTTCCCTAGATTTCCCACCATTTTTGGATCCTGGTGTTTTCCTTTATCTGAAAAGTACAGATTTCCCTCCAAATGGTCCCATTTCCCAGTAGCAGCTTCCTAGATTGCCTATCTTTCCCACTCTGTCTGTAACAAAGCCTGTACACACTACCGCATTCTGTGGAATAGATCAGGCATGTAATTATGATCTGAGGTAATTAACCAGGACTTTTTCTGTTTTGTTCCAGCGTGCTGAAATGACATATTTCGACAGGTACAAGCTGATGAGGGCCAAGCAAGGCGTAAGTCTCTTTTTGCTGTTTCTTATTCAGTAAATGCGTATCAAAAGAACACCACACGTACACAGACACCACGGACTGCACTGGACACCCACACACAACACATACATACGTGTGGGAAGCGTACCTTCATATGCAGCAGCTTCAGTATGCGGGGTAACTCTGATTAGGAGGGTTAGCTGATTACCCTGGTAGAATGAAAAGAAGATCTACCTACAATGGCCGTCAGCTCGGGAGAGCTTAATGGCGGCCATCCAGCACATGCTGCCTTGCAGGGTGGGCGTGGTTGCCCAAAGGCTAGGCCCCCAGCTGAAAACTGGGATTGACGTCAGGAAGGGCATCTGGTCAACTATCTTTTGCTTCCAATACAATCCTCACACAGCAGTATATTGCTGAAGTGAGGGTGTATCCGGCCACCCCTGTTACCGGGGACAAAACCGGATTTAAAACTGGGTTTAACTATCAATCTACATGGCTTTTCAGTGGAATAAAAAGGACGGACCTGTATACCAGAACGAGTGCCGCTCTCACTTTCGTCGCGATTGGGCCAGACTCCTCTACACATTTGCTGAAGGGGAATCACTGTACCTCCTTTACAGCGAGTCTATTACCTTCCCCTACATTAATATGGCAGTAACCATTTTATCCCTGGGTAGAGAGGAGTAATTGAGGTAAAGCGCCTTACTCAAGGGCCACAGCGGGGCTCAACTCACAACCTTTGGCGTGCGGGTCAGGCGTTTTATCCACTGGACCACATGTGCGCCCTACGTTGGAATAATCACAGTATTGTGCCTTGTTCAATCAAAATCAATTTGGTTTATAATTTTGGCTCTAATAAAGCAATTGCTATAAGCCTGTGGGGACATAAGCTGTGTATCCCCCCCCCCCCTTTTTTACAAGGTACACTCTGAGAATATGTACAAGTACGTTCACACACACCAAAACACTCTCATATTCGCTCCTTTTATAATACACTCAGCTTATGATGAATTGCTGGGGCTTCTAGATCACATGAACAATTATGCCTCCAACAATATACAGTGTTAATGCCATTGTGCCTGTAAAATGTGGAAATTGGTTTGTCCTCTGTCAGTTCAAGTACAAAGGACAAATACGAAAAAGTGTTTCTCAGCTTTCTGTAGCTCAAACCCCTAAGCACTCATGCATTTTGTGTTGCCTGCCCTAGGCAGGAAGACAACTAGGGACACTTTGTCCACTGTATCTGTTGTTTGTTTGTCGTTTGTTGGTTGATGTCTGTTGTTGTGAAAAAGGGTTAACATTTGCCTGTATATCCACATACTTTGATGGATTTAAACCAAACTTGGGTCACAGGTGCACCATGGGACCCCCATTTTTGTTGGTGATGTGTCAAAACAACAATCGAAATATAACCCAGACCCGAAATTCTCCCGAAACAGCGTAACCAAATCAAGGGGCCCAAAAGTATTATAATGGCATTGTGTCTGGGTCGAGCTGGGGGTCGATTATCATCTTTCGTTTTGGGGGCACAACCATTTTGGTTTACGTATCGTCTTATTTTGAAGGGATCCTTATGACATATTATGACAACGGTAATTTACGTGTCGTCACACTTTAGCGATGACAACAACAATAACAACCGTGTCCACATGCTATCACTCGGGCTAAATATCTCTTTTCCTAATCCAAATTAACAGGGGCCATCGGGAGACTTTTTTGCATTAGGAATGCAGGAACTTTTAGATGTGCTGTTTCTTCCATCGGTTGATTTTCGCATAATTACTGCATAAATCGGTCGATCGGACATTGGAACACGGGGAGAAATGCACATTGCAAACATAACGCGAGACGCACAGATTTGTAGGTGCTGTGCTTGGCAGCAACAGCGATCACGCGCAGCTGGTTGCGCAACACAAGGATGGTGCGAGGGTTGATAGAAATGGTTCGCTGCTGGCCTATTCAATAACACGCGCGATTCCCCTCTTTGTTTATTATTCCAGCTCTGTGGGTCAATGGTCATACGAGGTCAAGGTCATGTGGGTCAGTTGTAAAATTGGGCCTAAAATTAAATTTTACCTCATTTGAAAAGTGCACTGGAACCAAACTTTAGTCATAGGTGGCAACATGATAATCCCTCATTTGGTTGATGAGGTCAAAGGTCACATCTGAGGTCAAAGGTCATGTGAGGTTAGTTGTAAATAGTCTGAATATGTAAAATATGACCTCAATTTTAAAAGTTTGGTTTATGGAGTTTACTGCAAACTCACCCTCACTTGTTATGGGTCAAAGGTCCAATGAGGTCAAAGGGATGTTAGGCCTATCACATTCACAAACCGCGACGATAGGCAACAAGCGGATCTGAGGACCGATGTATTTTTTAAGTCACAAAGTATGCGGAAATTTTTTATTGCATTTTTAATACTACAAACACCCCCTCCCCCCCCCGCAGTTTTTCTTAAAAAAAATGTGTTAAAAATGTGACTTTTTCACAAATGTGAGGGGGAAGCTGACGGAGACAAATCTTTTTTTTCTTGGGACTAACAAATGGCATAACATTGTACTGACTGTCAGCACGCAAGTAATCAAAGAACAAGTACGCATGTGTTGTCAACTGGGACTTAAGACCAGGCAAAGTAGTTGTCTCCAGTACTCTGAAAGTTACCAAAGATATTGATTGTCTTATGGCATAACTGCTGTATGTTGTGAAAACCATATTGTTATATGAAGTACCAAGAATTTCCCTTAAAGGAAATATTCATGATTTTGAATATTTGAAAATTTTGTTTTTTTCTTTTTTTTTTTTGTTTTTTTGGGTAGGATGGAAAGCTTAAGTAACGTTGATTACATATAAATCAAATAAGTTGAAAATTGTCCACATTTGTTGAGTATTTTCCCTTTTAATTTCCCCCCCCAGCCCCCATAGCTTACTCGAAACGATGCCGACAAATCCACATCGCAAAGGCAAATGGTGACGTCAAAGTGATGACCATCCCTAATTTACGGGTCGTTGTGACCATCATAAAATCGCCGTAGTTGGCCACTTCAATATAATTCAACCAACGAAATGAAACAAAAATATGTCATTCTGTAATTTTTTTTCTAATTTTATTATTACTTTCAGCATTAATCCATCAATATTACGTGTCCCGCAATAACAATTCGAGTCACACACTGTTTTGGTCATCACTTTGACGGTCACGTTTGGGCGCTTTTGATCAATTAAGCCGTGGCGAAAAATCCGACCATTTTCTTCGTATGTCACAAAAGCAAAAAATAAAAATGCCTCTATTTTGTTAATTTTATCATCAAATTGTATTATTTTTTGTCAGATTTCGTGATGCATGTACATATATTTTATGAATGTAAGTCCAACTGAGCTTGACAAAAATCTGACATATTTTCCTTTAAGTGCAGTAGCTACCATTTGTTAAGAAATTTGCTATTAAACACTTTTATGCCAAACCAAGTCTGTGGTGAAGATCCATTTCAAGAGCCACTGACTCAAGTTAAGATAAATTAAGCTAACACATGGCAGATATTGCACTACACCTTCTTGCACTCCGTGTTTTTGATGCAGTTACATGTCATTTTCCAGTTTCTGGGCTCTTTATTTGCTTAGTTTCAGAGATGTCCCTTGGAACAATTGACTTCAAAGTAAGACGAACATTAAAAACCTTGGGCTGAATCTCAAATCAATACAACAAATAATCCCTAAAGCTTGATCACATGAATACCCCATGAGACAATGCCTAGAATTATAATTTGACAACCCTGCTGCTCATACTATTCGCAACCGTTAAATTTTGTTTGTTCCATTTTACAGAGAAGCAAGATCCTGCGTGCTGAGGTCAACAGACTGAGGGCATAGCAGAAGGAAAAGGCCAAGCTAAAGCAAAGTGATCCCGCCCCTTTGGTATGTTAGTAAATGAGAACTTGGATAATCGGCAATGTTCACAAAGAACCTCTCTCGTCAAATAAATGATATGTGAATGGTAGTAAGGTTCTTGTTGTGTGTTGTTTATGGCGTGATGTGTTTTGAGGGGCCAGGTTGGGCATAAATTGTTATAGACTTTTCAATATTTCCTCGCTATTCAAAATAACGGTTACGCTGGCCAGTATTAACCTCGGATAGTATGGCAAGCTCTATTTTAAGGATTATACCGTGTTGCGAGAACGTCCTACGTGTTGCGTTGTTTTTCAATAAGGATTATGAATTTCTGTGACGTATTTAAAAAATGACCACAACGCATTGCAAATGTATCTGGGCAACGCGTTGTGGAGGCCCACAAGCCATAAGAGTCATACCGTATTGCCACAACGTTTTACTGAGCTACATTGTGGGTTACAGTAAGTATGGCTATAGCTTGTGGGCTTCTTCTGCTATCCTCCTCCCCTTTTCCCTCATCTCCTTCCCTCCTACTTTTGTACTTGTGGGGATTACCCCACAAGACCTTTTAGTTCCATTCTTATTTTTTTTAGACTGGTCTTAGGGGGCGTAAGATGGCCTATTTAGGCACGGAGTTTTGCGCGATCGCGCAAAACGCGCAAAAAAAAATGTGATTTTTGGTCTATCACGATTTTGTAAGTCCATAGAATAAAAGGTCAAAGGTTAAAAAAAAAACAACCTTTTTTAGTAATTTACCAATAAACAACACAAACTGATTATTAAATCATTATGGGCAAACGTCCGTCTAAAATGATTGCCCTCTCCAAGCTTCCAATAAGTGCAAAATAAGTCCAAATGTAGTTATGAATCCTAGCGGTAGAACCCTACCTATTTTGAATGTCATGATATGGTTTGCGCTTCGGTGCATTAACAATATATTGACACATGGCTATCAAAGCTATTAACGAGCAGTATCGGGTCTTTGTTCATATTGGTTTTCCAATAGATAAATCTCTTCGGATTAAACATATTTGGAACGTCGGCCGCGTAGGAATGCAGAAGAGATGAACACAACAACTTCTACCACACTTTTGTTCTGTTCCGGGGCAAGAGTGGAAAACCCGTCACGGTTCATCCGGGACCAGGGATTCCCCACTGGGATTCCCACGTGCGAAAGTAAATACTCGGGGATGTGTGCAAAGGCCTCAGCCCGCGGCAGTGCCATCTACATCTGATTCAAATATTTTATTCGGAATAAGAAGGGAAAAATAACAGGTGATAATGATGTGCTTCTTGACATTTTTCATCCGAGAAAAAAGTAAGAAATGGGATATCAACTTTGGAAGTTTGGTCATTGTTTTTGCAAAAGACTTTTGTGTTCCTGGTTGACTAGCAGGGCAAACATTAGGAAATGCATTTTTGGGCTTTTTGACTTTAAAAATCGCGCATTTTCGCGCATTTCAAAATACGGGCCGCGAATTTTGCAGTTTTAAATCGCGCAAAACTCCGGTGCCTACCATAAGGGTCATATTGTTTTGCCACAACGTGTTGTGAGAAAGTTGGAAAGCGTTGCCAAAATTTCACAATCTCACAAAGCGTTGTAAAGGCCCACAAGCCTTATAGCGTATTGCCGCAATGTGTTGTGAATGCTTGCAACACGTTGTAAAGTCTTGCAATACGTTGGGAAGGCTCGCAACATATTGTGAGATTGTGAAATTTCGGCCACAATGTGTTGAGAATTTCTCACAATGCGTTGTGGCAATATGTTATGACCCGTATGGCTTGTGGACCTTGTGAAGCTCGCAACGCATTGAGAGATTCCACACCGTGTTGCCAGATATATTTTGAAATACGTCATAGAAATTCATTGATTAGCCGACACTGCAACATTTCGGCAACACATTGGCCGGTATTCACAAAAGCAGGTTAACTTGAACCCAGGGTTAAACAGGGTTTATCCCACGATCATGGGTTAAATTCATCTTATCCTCTATGGGATATTTAGTCGGGGAGAGAGATAGGGTTCCCATGCACCCCAATGATATATTTTTCTAACCTACATTTTTGTAATCCTCAAAGTGTCTAGTAAACAAATTTTGATGTTCCCAAAATTAAATATTAATAATAATAATAATAACAATCTTGATATAGCGCCTAATGCAGATGCCTCTAGGCGCTTCACATAGAAAGGAGCAATATACAAAATATCAATACGACAAATACAAAATAGATAAAATTCTAATGTTAAAACAACAATGATATACATCAATTATACACAATTTCAAAAAAAAAAAAAAAAAAAAAATTGTGAAGCTCGCAACGCATTGAGAGATTCCACACCGTGTTGCCAGATATATTTTGAAATACGTCATAGAAATTCATTGATTAGCCGACACTGCAACATTTCGGCAACACGTTGGCCAGTATGCACAAAAGCAGGTTAACTTGAACCCAGGGTTAACAGGGTTTAACCCACGATCATGGGTTAAATTCATCTTATCCTCTATGGGATATTTAACCCAGGGTTAAAATTAACCCGCTTTTGTGAATACCGGCCATTGTGACTTTCTCACATTGCAGCAATATGTTATGACCCTTATGGCTTACCATAGGAAAGGCTATGTTTTCCAGAAGAGGCATGGGAAAAATTCAACATCGAAAGTGTGCATAATACCAGGGGGGGTAGGACACGACTTGCTCGATTTGGGCGTTGGGGATTTCCAAATGGTAATTTGAGGAACTGTTACGTGTATTTACTATGGCAGTTTCTGTCTCAGTGACATTACAAAATCAACCTTTAAACCTTCGTTCAAAAGATCTTAGTAATATCATGATAATTTGAGGAAAATTATTAATGTAAAAATCCGTCGAGGTTAGTGGATTAACCTCGCTGCAAAACAGTATAATTTCCAATAACGGTCATTTAAGATTTAAATATTTGTGACTAGGCCTTGTCTTTAGTCAATTCTGTGTGTAACTGTTCGATATGCGCAAGAGCGCCCTCCTACGGTAAGTCTGAGAAAAAGACTAGCACCCGGAAGTTGATGCAGTTTTGAATTTGCTGTTAGGTTGGCATGTCCTACCCCCCCTGCATAATACAACTATTACACAGAAACACTTTTGTTTAGTTTGCCAATATGACGGTGTTGTGTATGTGATGCACATTTAAACGGCTATTTCCAATACCCAAATTATTTTTCATCAATTGAACAGACACTTTTGTCGAGTTGTTTTCAACATAACTCACTACTTGTGTGCAATTCAATGACAACTCGGACAGTGATGTCGGACTAGGAAGAGTAACCACTAATGGAGCACTGTATTTTGAATAACGAGAATTCTGCGAATTCTTGTAACCCGAGCCAATCCCAAGACAAGGTTGGCATGTACATTGTACCATGAAGGGTAAAAATCTGGCAAAAACTCAAAACTTTCAGTCTCAAGAGAGTGTACATAAGGGACCAAAAAACCTGTTCAAAGGGCGAAGTACCTGGGGAAGTCGGGCAAAATAGTAACTTTACCCCTCTCCTGGGGCTACACGCAACAACAGGTCCCCGGCAGACTTTCATATTTGCAAAAGTTATATTTTTCTCTGAATTTTCCCATGTTCAGATATTGGTATCTCGTAAAAAAAAAAAAAAAAAAAAATAAATCCGACTATGTTAAATCAAGGTCTGTACATGATGACCCTCTGCCCAAAGTGCTATTAATTTTTCCAAAAGACACCGTTTAGTATGTCTAAACAGTACAAAATTTACCTTTTCCCTACTGGTTCAAAAACCGACGTACGATGACGATAATCGGTTGTTTTTTTCCAATGTAGGGATACGTACGTCATTTTTACCTGAATGGGTCCCCCGAAGCAAAATAATAAACCAATCAATGCCGTGACGTCATCAAATCTTTATTTTTTTCAAAAATTGGCTGTTATTCCCATAATAAAATTCCTTTTTAAGATTCAACATCTGTATATTGTTCTTTAATAATTAATATTCAATTGTCCCCGCATGAATGTGAAAAAGATGGGTCCATAAGTCTACAAACTGAAAACATAGTTAGCCGGCTAAATACCCTTACCATGGACTGTATGAGCAGACGGATCCCCGTAATAGTTTTAGCAGGCTTCAGCCACTTGCGCGCGGCTGCGGGGGTTATGCGTCCAGCAAGTGGTCCCACTGAGATTCGAACCGAGGACCCTTTGCTCCAGAGGTAAGCTTGCTAACCGCTAGACCAGTGATGTCGGGACTAGGAAGAGTAACCACTGATGGAGCACTGTATTTTGAATAACGAGAATTCTGCGAATTCTTATAACCCGAGCCAATCCCAAGACAAGGTTGGCATGTACATTGTACCATGAAGGGTAAAAATCTGGCAAAAACTCAAAACTTTCAGTCTCAAGAGAGTGTACATAAGGGACCAAAAAACCTGTTCAAAGGGCGAAGTACCTGGGGAAGTCGGGCAAAATAGTAACTTTACCCCTCTCCTGGGGCTACACGCAACAACAGGTCCCCGGCAGACTTTCATATTTGCAAAAGTTATATTTTTCTCTGAATTTTCCCATGTTCAGATATTGGTATCTCGTTCGTCTGACCAAAACCTGGGCCGATGCTCTAAAAGGCCCTATGTAAAAAAGTAAAGGTAGAGCTGAGCTAGCTGGTTGGAGCACCTTTCCTTGGCTTTTGGGCTAGACTCCTGTAGCTAATATAATTTGCTGTGGTGGGAAGGGAAGGGGTCTACATGGGTTGACAAAAGAACTATGACTGTCACAAGATTTATGAATGGCTGTCACTGGATAAGAAGCCAAGAGTCAAAATGTCACAAGATAAGAACAGCTGTGTCACAAGTGTCACAAGATAAGAATGGCTGTGTCGCGAGTGTTGAATTTTATCCATGTAGACCCCTAAGGGAGGCAGCCACTCTGCACAGGTTATTTTTTTAATCCATCAATTCATTGAATTGATGGATTATTGTCATCGAGAGCGGCGTGTTTTAATATGTCGGCTCTTATTTGCGAAACTAGTCGGCCGTTTTATGTCCGTTTTCCCCCAAAATTCGGCAAATTGTTCTGGAGGCAGTGGGCGTTTCGCCGTAGGTTTTATTTTTTGGAATTTTAGTGACGGGAGGCAGTTTGGGTGACTTTTATATCTTTAAAAAAAAAAAAAAAAAAAAGATGCTCTAAAAGGCCCTATGTAAAAAAGTAAAGGTAGAGCTGAGCTAGCTGGTTGGAGCACCTTTCCTTGGCTTTTGGGCTAGACTCCTGTAGCTAATATAATTTGCTGTGGTGGGAAGGGAAGGGGTCTACATGGGTTGACAAAAGAACTATGACTGTCACAAGATTTATGAATGGCTGTCACTGGATAAGAAGCCAAGAGTCAAAATGTCACAAGATAAGAACAGCTGTGTCACAAGTGTCACAAGATAAGAATGGCTGTGTCGCGAGTGTTGAATTTTATCCATGTAGACCCCTAAGGGAGGCAGCCACTCTGCACAGGTTATTTTTTTCCTATTGCACTACTAATACAATGTCTTGATTTGGAAAAAAAAAAATTGAGTTTTAATCCCTAATTTGAAAGGGATTTAACTTCAAATTGCAATATCTTTCCTTCAAAATAGGCCAAAGCAAGCTAAAGAATAACCAAGCACTTGAACAACAAAACAGGCTTTTGAGTGCACTCAAGTGAAGTACTTAGCTTTAAAGTGCTTATTTTTGTCAGTGGTTTTGTTTGTTTTGCTTTCAGTTTAAGCCTTGTTTTGGAGTATCTTTGCTTAGTTCTGGCTTGATGTAATTCGCTGATGTAGAGTATGATTAGACCGTTGCCAGTTCAACTGGCTCACGCTCATTATGGTAGGAGCCACTGATCACAACACAAATCCTATGGCAAATCATAATTCAAAACAGGAGCATGAACCAAGGCTTGAACCAGTAACCAATGCAGTGGATACTAGTGTGCACTACATCAGCGAATTGTCAACTAATGATAATTCCCCTTCGAACCATGGGATCAGTAAAGATGTTTTTTTCCAAATCAAGTATTTACTGTTAGCAGTGTTAATGGTAGACATGGCCAGCAAGAGCCAGAAAGGGTACTAGTTAGTGCGAACGAAATAGCTCAACCTGGTCTCGAATTCTGTATGTTAACCTACCTACCCAATGAGACCACCTAGTTCAGTAGAAATCAGTCTAAACACCTTTGTGGCCAAGTGGGTCAAGAGGGAACAAACACTATGGGCTTGTAAAATCTCAATTCCCTTGGCACAGTTCATTACCTTTCATTCACCAATGTATTTAGAAAATACACCCCCTGGTTTTTGGGTATGATATATCGTCGCCCGCATCACATACTGTCGTATTTCACATTTTTTAGGTTTTTGCGAAATTTCGCCTAATTACTTAGTTCATCGAGGTCTTGCCATCCACAAAGTTTCAAAATGTGAAGATGCCTGATTAATTAGTTTATAATTATATATTTTTGTCATTTCCTCAAAATCATCCGCATTTCACATACTGTCGTATTTTAAAATCGCCATTCATTTACACGTTTTATATAGTGTTGTATTTTGCCGATCCCCAAATTAACAATTTCACATACAGACCTATTTTGACCTATTTCCATCGATCTTTCATAAACAAGCTTTTCACATAGTGATCTATTTTACGTACATTGAAAAACAACGGTGTAATATGCGTCGTATTTTGCAATATACATTATTTGTTTTCACATACAGACATAACTTTGTAGCCTAATTAAGATAATATAATTGTTGTTTTAAATTAGATTTATGGTTTATACTGGACTTTAAAATGTTTTCTTCAAAACAGTAAAGTTTAGATGTTTCTTTTATGCTTCGTTTTACCGTATAGACATGAAATGTCACGGTAGATTTTGAATTGCGATTTTCTCGGAAAACGCGTTTTGTAAAATACGACAGTATGTGATGTGAGCCATGATATGATACCCAGATCGCACAAGGTCAGTGCATGTCAATGCATTTACAAGTACAACCCACTGAACTGTGTCCTTGGTAGATGAGCTTATTGTATCTCATGGTGAGTGGGTCAAGAGGGAACAAAGTATATTTCTGATGTCTTTTAAAAAGCCCACAGCAAATAATGATTTATAGATCAGTTGACTGCCCAGGAATAGCTGCAGTTACAAAGGGACATTGTTATGCAATGTAGGATTATGGTATTAACTCTAAACCTGGAGGCAAAAACACGCAAAGGAATAGCTATACATGGCTGACAGAACTGGTTAGTAAAGGTGTTAAACACTACTGCTTATTGAATATTAATTAATCTTGTCTAGCGATTTTTCAAGCAAACCTATAAGCAGCTCAACAATACGCATACCGGTATTAGAGGCCAGGTTTACTGATTCAGAGTTAGTGGATTGATTTCTTGGAGGAAATGGAACATATGCCAGCATATAAAGCGGAGATATACAGCTACCAACTATGGTTAGTGACATGGCAGTAGTTTACTTTGCATCTGAATGAGGTGAAGCCGACTGCATTCACTCCTATGATAGTAATTTATAAACGGAGATCATTGATTTTAGGTTAATGTCAATAACCACATCAGCTGTACCCCCATGCAAAGAGTTCCTCAAATGAAAGGTTTTGACAAATAAGAAGCATTGCAGAAGTCAAAGCATCAAATCTTTGACGTTTGCATGATATGGTACAGCTAATGTAGTTGAGTGCTCATCATGAAATGTCTTTCACAAAATATCAGGTCCTATATAGGAGGCGATTTTGTGAAACAAAATTTATCGGTGGATTTCCAATCAAGGATTTGATGTGTTGATTTCTGTAATGCTGCTTTGTCTTCAAATGCCTTTCATTTGAATGATTGTTTGCATTTGAGTACAGATGATGTAGTTACTACGTACTTACAACATATGTTACAGGACGTACACAAGGTCAGAAAAGCAACCTCCCATGGCTCATAAAATAAAATTTACAATGACTTGACCAAGATGTAAATTCAAAACAATGATTTTAATACATAAATTAATCTGGTCTGAATCAATCACAAATACACTCAATTTTAACAATGCACAAAAATCATAGATCATAGATACCTATTTAAAATTACACATATCATGAATTACTAAAGTTCAAGAAAGTTCTTGTTGGGTGTGCACCAGGTTCCACATAAATCTTGCTGGTACAGTTCAACTAGTTTTGTGTTATTGCAAAAGTCCATGTAGTCTAGACAGACAGATTTATAAACTCATAGACTTGGAGGGGTTGGTACATTTTGTGACCCCACTTTTCTGCACCCAGTTTTACTCAGAATTCAGCAGCCTTTACAGAATAAAGTACAGTATCACATGCACTTTATTCTGTCAAGGCTGCCGGGTGCAGACAAAGTGGGGTCACAAAATGTTCCAACCCGACTTGGAGAAATACTGGAAGTATAACTGCAGCTTGGTATAACAATAGTCTATACAGGTACTCATGTTTTAACTGTGAACTCTTAACTTTCTTGAGTCACTACTGGCATAGACAAAATCCTGCTGGGATTTTTAATTATTAACCTATGTTTTTACTTAAGGCACCAAATTTTGTGCAGCTCTGACGATTGTGGTAATTTCCCAGGAATATATGAAATAAGATTTTATAATTTCAATGTTAACTCTCCAGAGGTCTACACTCGGTGAAATCTCATGTCTTGCAAATATGACTTGCAACAGAAATTGTCCTAAGCAAATTTCCCATGATTCAACAAAACATGCAACTTAAAGGCGCTTGTTCCGATTTATGTCTTTTGTGTTC
This sequence comes from Ophioderma brevispina, assembly GCA_023653785.1. Classification (NCBI taxonomy): domain Eukaryota; kingdom Metazoa; phylum Echinodermata; class Ophiuroidea; order Amphilepidida; family Ophiodermatidae; genus Ophioderma; species Ophioderma brevispina. Next base: position 30,829 of record JAMKCH010015618.1, read on the forward strand.
TCTACCTGTTATGAGAGCTTGGCACTTGCACATATGCCCCACCAAGTACCGTGGGAAATGAACTTGCCGTTTTGACGGTAGAAGCAATAATGCACATTGCAAAGCCCTATACAACACTGTGCTAATATTGATGGTTAACCACTAATACATCAGTTTTTTGTTTATATCTTGAGAATGAAATGGATTTGAGAACCCAAATTTCAGGACGACAATGAGAAAAATATGGCCTTTCATCTGATATCAAAATCGATACTACTTCCGGGTAAATCAGGGGGTCCCAAAGACAATCGGAACACGCACCTTTAAGAGAAGTTGAAAATTTTGCAATCTTTTCAGTTTTCAGGAAGTAAAGTTCTCACACTCTGGGTCCACTTAGAACTAGGTCAATCAGATAAATCATGCTTATTGTACAACACCAGTTTCATATTAATATTTTCCAGTTCTCCTCGCTCATAATTTACATGATTTATTTTCACATGATTTAATTAATGGCTCGGAGAAACTGGCGAGCATTGAATTAAATAAAGACGAAAAATACACGGTCTCGAACCCGATCCTCTCGCCATCTAGGCGTGAGAATTACCACTGGACCACAGAGGACTGTTTATACGTGGATACCAGAGAAACGAGCGCTAATGTATTGCTGTCTGCATATAGCCAACCCTTATATAATATATTTAATCTATGGCTGCGTGAGGACGTCGTAATAGGCACAAAACAGAGTCTGTTTCTCTGGTAAAAGTCTTCTGTGGTGTCCAGCTGTATGTTCTCACACCTAAATAGCGAGGAGGGACAGGGTTCAAGGGACCGTTTGTATTTTTTTTGTTCTTTTATTTATTCAAGGCTCGCCAGTTTCTCTGAGTCGCTATATAATATGATTTAATTAATACACAAAAAAATAATAGGGATGGTACATTTTGTGACCCCACTTTTTCTGCTCCCAGTTGAATTCAGCAGCCTTGACGAAATAAAGTACAGTATCCCCAGCACTTTATTCCGTCAAGGCTGCTGAATTCAACTGGGAGCAGACAAAGCGGGGTCACAAAATGTACCAACCCAAAATAATATTCATGAGTCTGTCACACATATGTTACGCAATTAAAATATCAAGTGATATTTTGCAAAACAGATTGTACAATATGAATTTAATTAAACTGCAGGGTAATTCTGAAATACTTCACTTTTTGAGTCAACATGACTTTGCATCTTTCCAGTGTTTACAAAAAAATCTGTAAAATCACCCCTCTTCCTGCCTTAAAAATCTGTTTTGTTTCATTGCGCAAAATATCATAAGCCCATAGAGTGAGATCTATCAGAAAACATGGGGATGACACAATGCCCAGCCAGCAAATGAGTAAAAATACTGCATAGAAAGGGCACCCTCTTATTCCAGACTAACTGAGGATGTACACAAAGTATGACTACGCTCGTACTTTCGGCACTGCCGTGGCGTGCTTATAAATTGAAACATGGGGGAACAGATGAGGTGCTTTATGCTTTATTCCATATAGGCATGATCGATTTCTTTCATCCAGGCCTCGTACACCAAGAAGACTTAGGTGGCTCAATGATGATAATGCAGCCTACCCTAGAGTTTGTCCAATTGGCACAAAACGCAGGGAACTAGAGGGCAATCGTCCGCCTTAAGGTGCGGTTCTGATTCTTTGGGACTCCCCCCTGTTTAACCCGGAAGTAGTAATCGATTTGATATCACTGAAACGCCGATTTTCTTCCATTGTCGTCCTGACTTTTGAGCCCCTCAACATCCATTTCATGCCCAAGATATAAACAAAAAACGCAGTTATGGTTAATAACCTCAATATTAGCACAGTATTGAATAGGGCTTTGCAAGCAAACATGCATTATAACCACAAGTTTGTGTTCCCACGTTACTTGAATGGGTGCAGTGCCAGGAGGCTCTCATACACACCCCATCAATTCGAGAACACAATACACATAAATCGAACAAAGCACTTTAATAACATGATATCGATCATTTTTACATGTTCTATTGTATTATACCCCCATGAGTCTGCCTTTATTATATTTATATTCTGTGGAAGGTTTACATTATATATTGTAAGTCTATTACCTCTGCTTGCCCATTTTGAAAATGCAGCTTTCTGATTGTTCAGTTTACTGCCCATTATTCTGCAATATTGGTCGCGAATGCCTTTTCTCATTATATCACGCGTTTTCGGTAATAGAAGTAGAAATAAAGGGTTTGCAGTATTATTTATAGGGCTCATAATGTATCCCGGCCGGAAAAAAAAAAAAATAAATAATGGACTTCGGCTACGCCTCGTCCATTATGTATTTTTTCCAACCTCGGACCATTAATTCGCCCATAAGGATCTGCATCAGCCCTTTATTCTTATTAAAATCGAACATTGCCAACACGTCCCTCCCTAGTCCCTGGTGGTTAAGAATGCTTCTTTTTCTCTGGGCTTAGGAGGCCAAGAAAAAAAAACAATTTGTCTCAGAAGACCGCGCGCATTAGGTTTAAAATGCGTTTTGTACTGCATATTTTTTTTTAGGTTTTAAAACTCACTTTAAATTTTTTTTTTGTTAACAAATTTTTAGAAAAAAAAATGAAAATTTGGCCGACAAAGCGGCCGAAAAATTGAAAAAAGTGGCCAAAATGCATTTAAAAAAAAAACGCATTTCGATTAGCACATTTTCTAAAAAAAAACCCCCAGCCTAGTTCGCATTAGCATTTTTCACATTTTCTTCGGAAGACGAACTTGTTTTTTTGGCCTTATAACAGTTCGAACCCCCCCTCGGCCGAAGTGGGAACGGATTTTTGTGGGAAAAAATGTGTTAAGCAATAGACGCTATAGGGTAATGCCACACTATGGAAAAAAAGACGGCGCCTGGATATGTGTGCAGAAAAGGCACTGGGGGTATAGGACACCCAAGTAGAGCCTTGCCAGGTTGATTGGAGGACTAGAGATCCATGTACTCAATAAAGGAGGTGGCATGCTTAGAAGTCACATGCCTAGTATCTTTGATCCATATGGTTCATGCTATGACTGTGTCCTGTCCGGGCGTCCTAAAGCAGAAAGCAGCCACAAAATCAGATACCTTGAACACACTTATTAACAAACAATATGCAGAATTTATTGGATTTCACCAAATAATGCCATGCCAAAAAATGATTCAAATCCTTGTACTAGTGAAAAGCATTCACATGGGAACCAGCATTCTCATTCGGTTCCTGTTTCAATGTGATGTGCTAACAGTGCCAGTCAGTCTCTTTGGTGAACAAGTGTTCATGTGTCCATGCGTCCAACCCCCACTACCAGTCTCTAGTTTAAATTGAAGTTCTTTGGCTGTTGTAACAACTTTTGGTTACTGCTTATCTGCTACGCAGGGTTCCCAATTTCGAAAACAGTTTAATAAGCCTTTCCTCCATGGATGGCAATAAAGCTGCAATGGCTACAGCCAGCCCTCTGTCTCTCCCAGTTTTCTTCTTCCCCTTAAAAAAAACCCCCCTCCTTGTTATCGTTGTCCATTGTAGTTTAATGATGCAACCCTCTCTTTTGCCATCCTGATGGAGTTGTTTTTACGCTGACGCATTGCGTCTGTCATGCTTGCACGTCTTTTAACCCTACACGGGACTTGTACTAAGCAATTTCCTGGGCCTCATATCAAGGACTTAAGCGATTCAGATTGGCAATTACCAGTGAATTTATAGCCCGAAGTCCATAGTTTATAGGCACTTCAATGTAGTAATGTTAAAACAACAATCTATTTAGAGGTCGTATTAAGCAAATAACTTTTTCCTTCACTTCAAGGAAAGATATTTTTTAATGAGTTGAAAGATGGAATTTTTCCATTCTAGTCAATATATGTGACCCAGCACAAGTAAATGAGTCTTTTGAGGGGAAATTCAAATTGATATTTTGTACCATCTATAATGAAACTTCAAATGAGACTTAATCATCTTCAAATGGGGTTTGTTATTATGAAGTTGTGTAGGTAAAGATCTGTCATACTGACATAGAAGTTATTGGCTGTTAAGTTGAAAATCACCTATGGTTTACACATGTATATTGAAATAAAATTAGCTTAGAGCACATGCATGTTATCATCCAATATTTGGACAAAAACATACCCACATTAAAAAGGATATCCATTTAAATTGTTCAAAAGAAAACAAAAATATTTTCAAAACCCTCTTGACTATTTTTGCCTATCAGGGTGTCTCAGAAAGAATTACACCCAAACTATGGCGACCATACTTCAAAGTAGTATCACATTTGAGAATTTAAAAGAATCATAAACCACAATGACTTTTTAAACATTTTGATGTAAACAACACTCGATTCGGTTTTTCAGTATTACATTAAGAAATAAGCGCCTATTTAACGCATATCAATGGACACTTCCTTCCAAGTTTGCTCACATATGGCAATTATGTATGTTACCTACTGCTGATACTTTACTTTGTGTTTGATCCTGTCAAGCTTTCTGCTTTTCATTCCCCACAGAACCGGCATTGTTTAATATTTGTGAGTTCAATGCCATTATTGTTCGTTTTATTATAGTAATAACAATTTACCGTGACAATTCTAACAAAAATCCACAAGAAAAACAAAACATGGTAAATAACAATAATGATCTCTTTATAGAAAACAACACCAATAAAATCTGTAGAAAATGTCAATATTTAATAGAACTAGGGTGCACTGCATGCATAGAATTAATTGAGCCAAGTTTATCAATCCTTTAAACATTTGATAAACTGAACACTAATATATTACAATAGTTTTTATGCAACTTAGAAATCTTATTCCAATAAGTGGTGGATTCATACATTTAAATATAAAGCATGATTTGAGTGCAAATTCAAAATTCCCTTCCCGCGTTTTCATCTATAACTCGTGTTATATGAAGTACTTACACGCGAAAAGATGGTTTGGTCAACATTTGGTCGCCATACAAAGGGTGTTTTGTTGTTTTTTCAGATATGCCGAACTGTTATACATTACCTGGTCAGAGCAGGATAATTAATTCAAGATTCCACAAAAATCCTCTTGCAAGAGAATCTTGAACAATGTGTAAAGAAGTACCGTGAAAATGGGTACAAGTCAAATTTGAACCAGAAGTCTCGGAAGCGGAGAACCGCCCTGCCTTTACAGACCCATTGCATTATCAGCCTTCATCCAATGGCCAAGACTGTGGCAGACGTAAACAATGTGCCACAATACTTTTCATTTGTTGGCATCTGGATTCAAATCTTGAATGCATCTTATCAATGGAAAATCTACACATCTGACATCAATTCTTAGCAAACATAAAAGGTGAACATTTGGGTGGTTGAAAAATTTGATACAAAGACTGAGATGTCCTGACATTTCTTCAATTTTCTTCAATTTTTAAGTGAAAAGAAAAGAGGTAAATTTCTTTTTTTAATGTATGGTGCAATCTTCTGTTGAACCTGGCGGCAAATACATTATCTTATTTTTGTTTTAAATAAACATAGAAAAGAAAATGAAAGAAGTATTTATTATTTTTCTCGCTCTGTTCTGTTCTGACTCACTTATTACAAAAATTTGGAAGGAAGTGTCCATTGACATGAGTTACATAATCGCTTATTTCTTCAAAACTACTGAACCTATCAGTGCTTTGTTTGCATAAAATATTGAAAAAAAAATCATGTATGGTTAAGATTCTTTTTAATTGTCAATGCGATACATCACTTTTGAAGTTTTGGTCACCAATATAGGCGTGTAATTCTTTTCTGAGACACCCTTTATAACACTTCCTATTTGCCATAAAGAGCCTCATTTACTTATGCTGGATCACATATGCCTCACTGAATTGAGCATTTAATCGTTCCATCCATGAAAATATAAACTTCATTACTTGTATAACACTTTTGGTAGAAGTTTGGAATTGGGTTTTCTTCAGAAATGTAATTGCATATTGCTGTGTCAGAAAAGGGGGCTATCATACTGGCGGGCTGGACATGTGGATACCTCAGGTTTTGATTGTTACAATATACGCCACACTGTAACATGAGCCAGAGACACAATTTGTGGCTCTAAATATCAAACAAATTTCAGTATGTTATGCACTCTGTTCATAAAATCTTGGGCCACTATTATTTTCAGTCCTCTGAGGCCCTACTCTTGAGTGTTCTCTTCAGTCCCTTGCATTCATCACGCCAGCAACACAGATCCAGTACCTTGTTTCGTGCCTCCCAAGCGGAACACCTCTTTTTTATGCCTGATATTTGGGTTCCGGCCGGTGACCTTTGTATGCGCATAAAAGCTACAGAATCAAAACAATATGACCTCTCAATTCGTGTTGTTCGTCACCTTTCTTGTTTCACATCCGGCTGAGATAACTTTGGATTGGGTTTTCTTCGGAAATGGTAATTGGCAATTCGTTCAGAAAGGGGTGTCAGTCCATATTCATGTTTGATCATGATTGTTACAGTATATCCAACACTGGTCACATGAGACCAATTTCGTAAGCCTAAATATCAGAAAAAACTGCAGTTTAAAAAAGTACAGGGAATTCCAGTAGTCTGCCCTGTCATAATCTTGGCACTCTCATTGTTTTCATTCAACTCCCGAATCTCTACTTCCTACTCTTAGTGTTCTCTCAGTCCTACGCTTCATCACGCTGGCATCACACCAGCCCTGCTGTTTTTCCCAACCTTGTCTGTCCGGCTTTTTACACAAACACTGCATCGTAACAAACCAAAAAAAAAAAAAAAGCTGTAAAACTAGAACCGACTCAGGTCGCCCTCAACACAGATACGGTAGCCGGGTGAAGCTATGCAAGGTGAAACCAGCGCGAAGGAGGACATCGTTTTGATGAAGCTGGCAGCCTGTTCCTCCCAGGAGCTCCCTTGATGTTGAGTCGTTCGAAGGTTTGTTTTGTATTCCACCTGTCATCACATGAAAATAATGTGAGGTCATAACATTTATCAATTTTGTTTTCAGTTTCAAGACTGTGATTGAAATGAAAGCAGTCTTTGCACTGCATTTCTAGTTAAGGTGCACCGAGAATTTCACATTCCGGTTTCCCCTAACAAAATCAAAAGTCTGATTTTTGCCGAGGTAAAGCTTACAACAAAGAGTCCATCAAAAAGAACCCCACTTGAAAGGATTTTCAGCTGAGAAATGTTTCTTCATACAGAAAGTGTGAAATTCTAATTTCGTATAGGAGCAATACAAAATTCAAGCTTTTTATATGAAATGTAAAGCCAGTCAAATCCCTTTTTTTCCATCTCTTTTTTGAGACATTTTTCTGTAGCCAACATACAAGGTAAGAAATCATTGAGTGTCTAGTCTATATGAAATTAACTATTATGACACAATATTGGGCTGCCTCAAAATATCTTGATTGACTTTAAAGACACTATCATGATTTGTCAGGAGGCCAAAATATTTTGAAATTTGCTGGAATAGCTTTGAAGTGAAGGATAAGTCGTAGAATTCTCATAACGTTTAATTTGTCCAACTTAAGAATTACCAGAAAAGGAAGAAAACGTAGTGTTTCCAAGATACGGATTTCCATTCATTAATGTTGTTTGTATTTTTAATTGCCGACGACAGTATTACTAAAAGATCCAATTTTTGCCCTATTAGGTTGCTCCTGGTCTTACCATTTGCAGGAGTATGTTAGGATACAGTACTTGTTACAATACATGCAATCCGATTTTTTTATGATTGTTATGATTTTTTTCATGTCTAATTTAGTAAATCACCTGATAGTATTTTTAATATAAGGGTAAATAACACTAAGTGAAAGACCCAATATGGTCCAATTTTTTCATATCCCCCCCCAAACATGGAAGCATATACCATTAACCATTACAATGCTGTGGTTAAAAAGGATTAGCAGCGATTTGCTAGTCCGCAACATCGCAAAACACACAATTCAATGTTTACATTTTTGTTACTGGCATGGATCTGCGAACATAGCCTTGCAAATTGGTTGGTTTGAAATCCATGTAATTACAAGACAAGGCATTACTTTTTATCTGATCTGTAATTTCTATATACTTGCGTATGCCAACATTCCGACGTGAGATCAAAAAGCCTTTCCACGTGTGGCATTTACTGGTGAAATATCATAATTTTCCAGAGTGATATTGTGCACCATGATCATGTAATTTGCCACTCAACACAAACATTAGTTATCTTTGTTTATTCATTAATCAGCTTTTAGTGTAGATTTTGAGACGCCGTCGCAGTCTATTTCCGTGGACGGATAATGACAAATTCCTCAAATGCGTCATTTTTTCACTATATGGTGTTTTTTCTACGTTAAAGCACTTATATGAATTGTTAAACACACGTATCCCATTTTATAGTTGAAACTTCATGTTCCCCATGTTTTCGATTCTCTCGCATTATCATTGCTAATCCCTTAAATCGGTCTGTCCATTTGGATAGTCCAGCAAAATGTGTACTAAAATTGGTCCCCTAGGACAGTACGTGTTAATTAAAGCGTCACTTGTAACATTTCACAAAATATGAAATTTCCGTCCTTGGTTCTCAAATTGTGTATGGCCAATTGGAAGAAGGAGATATATTTTTACACATAAAAAATACCATCCCCAAAAAGATAGGGACATTGATATGAGGATAAGATATCCAGGTAATTTTATGCCAACTTTTTACGTTTTCCTTACTTTAATCAACAAATGTTATATTACATGAATATTTATGACTCGTATCACTGCTCTAAACCACAAAGGTTTTATAGACCGATCCACAGTGTGAAGCGTACGGGGGAAACATGCATACGGCGTGCTGTTCTTGTGTTAAACACCATTTTTCGTCGTCTGCTGAATTTAACGTCGTCGTTTACCCATAAAGGAGCTGATTTGGTTCCTTACTTAGCATTTTGGGTGAGGGCTGTTGTATATAAAAAGCCTTACATCCATACAATATCGATTTTGAAAATCTTGAGGGCGCACTATTTCAAATGTGCCAGTTCTCTTTAATTTTCGACCACATTTGGAATCACATCAAAGGTAACATTTCCTGGGCCTAAAAATCGGAATTTTGATGGAGCAAAGTGGGGGACAGGTTTTTGGTTATCCACCTTTAAGGCCAATTCAAAATAAATTCCTGTATGGTCCGTATAACAGCAGTACATGCTGTGATATCCATTTTCAATCAGCATCCCGAACCCCAGACCCCTGGAGGGATTCTTATAGACACGGGGCGCACAGTTGGTGTGAGGGGAGTGCAGAAGCTCTTAGATTAACTTTTTTTGAAAGTAAGTTTTTTTTAATGGCTGTGCAATGCCTTGTGTTGCAAATGTACATCCTATGGTTTAGACCTCCAATCATGCTTCAGGAGCCTTATTTTCCCACAGGTTCCCACCTATCTGGAGGAAAGCCCCATTTATGCCCTCCCTTAAACCAAGTAAAGATCCCTCCAATCCCAAGAGCTACAAGCTCTTATCACTCCTTTAGCCATACCTACAAGCTCTTTGACCGCCTCCTCTCAATCGTATCGCACCCTTTGCTAGACGAACCACCTCATACCAGAACGAGCAGGTTTTCCGCCAGCAATAACCACAAGCCAATACTCAACCTACCTCACCACATTGAGGATGGTTTGGAGAAGGTATGGTAACCGGAGCCGTGTTCGTCGACTTATCAGCAGCATAACGACACTGTTATCCACAGATGCCTACTCCATAAGATCCTGGAAATTACCAAGGACTCCGCTTGAAACGAGCTTATCTTTGTGGATTTGCTGCTAACAGCTGTTTCTTTGTTCGCTTAGGACGAAGAAGAGCCCGATTGCGAAGCTCAAGAATGGTCCTACTACCACAAGGGAGTGTGCTTGCACCCTCCTGTTCAACATATATACCAACGACCACCTAGGGTCAGAACCTGTCCGTTTTTATTTATGCAGGACATCCTGTGAGTAGCGCACAAGATGCCCCGCTTCACAGTTGTTGAAAGACTCTCCAAAGCTTTAGATGAACTCATTCTTTATTATGAGGAAACCACATACGTGCAATCCATCTAATACACAGTGGTGTGGCTTTCCATCTAACGCAAACCCGTGAAGCCAAACTCAGCTTAAACGTTACCTGGTCGGGAAACTCCCCTGGAGCACTGTGATACCTCTGTCTACCTAGGATCACCGTTGGACCGCACTCTCTTATAAAGACCCACATTGAGAAGAGGAGAGTAAAGTATGTTCACGCAATACATCTTTGAACAATCAATTGGCACCAATATGGTGGTGTCGCCCACTTACCCTAAATCGACGGCACTTGCCCCTGTGCTACTCAGTGCAGATTATTCCTGGCCCTTTTGTGGAAAGATCAACCCATGCAAGAAGCTGATCCATCGTTAAATGCCTCCTGCCGGCTTTCACAGGATGCCTCCGTCCAACCCAACGGAAAAACTTGTACATCCTAAGATGAAATTGCTCCACCAGACGTCCGTCGTAGCGTAGCGAGCATGCAAGAGCGTATCTGTCAAGTATCCAATGTGAAGCACCCTAAGCCTGGACAGATACCTGCTGCCAACCGCCTTAAATCTTAGAAGAAGAGTTTCTTAAGCAACGTCACCACTCTTGAAACAGTCTCTAAGGAGGGTAAAGAGAGTCGCCTTGTGGAAAGAAAGACTTGCCATCACCAAGTAACATCTATCGTTAGGTGAACGTTGAGCATCTCCCCCTGGAGCTGACTCCTCATGGGCTGAATGTGCGATGCCTCAATAGATTGAGAACCATAACTGACCGATCTAAAGTTTCCCCTTGCGAAGTTGTGGGCCTATTCTGGAGCAGACCAGGATACTACCTTTGGTTGTGGAACAGCACCAAACAATGGAACACCTCTTGGTCTGCCCACTGCTGGAGCACAATGCAAGCATCCACAAGACCTTGCGGACTTCAGTGAAGCAGCCAGACGCAGTAACCATCTCTGGCTGAATTACATTTGAGAACCACATTATTTGGGTACCCGATAATAAAAGACTTTCAGGTTGTGATCTAGTACATTCGAAGCATTCCACATATTCAAAAAACCTGGGTTCGCAAAAATTAGCGGCGCTTCTTTCTGAAAATATCCTTGGTTCTCTTAACTGACCCAAATCTCAGCTCAACCATTTTTTCCTTTTTGGCTTTAAGAGGCACAAGTTACTGTGTTATCTGTTACTGTGGAGTGGGTGTCCGACACAAGACACCAAATCTACATCATGGTAGTTCTGAAGAAATCCATATGAAGGTGAACGTGCATGAGATGTCAACATGGCACAAATGTACGTGATGCTATCTGGGAAAACCCCTCCACATGGTGGGAATTTCATTTTTGAGTTTTTAACTATCACTGCCCGAAGTTTTGAAATATTAAGTTTTTCCATAACTTGTTTACTTCTTTCTTTCTTCTTTAGTTTTTTTCTTTTTTTGACTTTTTATATTTGTTTGAATAAAGCACAATATAACCGATTTTAAGCATTTTTTCTTTATTTTTCAAAACTGTCCTGTGCGATATGTGGCGGGGTTTTTCCCAGATCACATCACAAATTTCAAGCTTTATACCAGTGTGAATGCCGCAGCATTTAAACAGATGCACTGCATAAGTGCCTGTATGCAATGCAAAAACAGAAGCTGATTTTAGCATTATGGAAGTGCAATTTTAGCATTGCATTGTGAGACGCACTCACGACACCAAACAAGATACACTCTGGAATCTTGGTGCCACAAATTTAGACAAGCCCCAATGTGCCCTTCAAATCGATTAAAAGAAATTAGATTTCCAGAAAGAGCGCCCCCAATTTTTTTGTCGCCTGAACGAAACTGTTCATGGAGGCACATACTAGTCCAAATTTCTGTGTTGTCCGTCCGTATGACTCTTTTTAACCTTTTTTAAAATGCTCTGCAGCCTACACGCTATCCCCCGATGACTTCAAAACTTGGATAGTGATAGAGTGAGGTGCCGCAAAATTATGTGGTAGCTTTTTGGCTGCATTATTTGCTATTCATGAATGTTAATTAGCTTATTTTGCATATTTTTTCAGACTTTCGTTAACCTTTTTTTAATGCTCTGCTTGGCTCAACTAATCCCGATGTACTTCACACTTGATAGGATGATAGTGACGTGCCAAAATATTAATGTTTATCTTTTGGCCTGTATTATTTTCTATTCATGAATATTATTAGTTTATTTTGCCCGGTTAAAATGACAACATTTGCCTTTCCCCCAAAAAGGCTGTTGTGTCTCAAGTTATCTGATTCTGTAAGGCCGTATGTGATGTAACTTGGTGGAAGGAAGCAGGTTAAAGAGTTTCTCACCCTGATTAGATTGTTTGGGCATATTTTGTTTCGGGCGAAGTACATATGCAAATGAGCTAATGGATATGCAAAATCAGCATAATCGCTATATTTTTTGAAACGGTACATCATAATAATGGCAAAAGTCCTTCACTGCACGCAAACCCAGTTATGGTGCACCTCTTCTTTGCCATTTGAAAAGTTCCTGCAATACATGGCGGCTTAAGTATGCACATGACCTAATTAATATCTGCGTAATTGGCTGTATCAGCTAAAAATGTACATCGGATATGCAAATTTCCTTTGCTACATGAAAAACTACTAACCCATACATCTTTGTGTGTGAATCCATGGAGGGCAGGTTGGGGTTTTTGGGCAGGGGTAGGGTGGGGTGGTAAGTGGCGAGGTGGGTGTGAAGGGGAGGGGTGGGTGGTAGTCGGAGGGGTCGGGTGGTGGTGCATCGGGTAGGGTTACGTCGGTGAGTGGGGTGGCGAGGGCGGGGTGCCTCATGTGACCTTGGTGACCTATGGACTTGGTGATCCCTGGGACTTCATGTGACATGGTGGAGCTTCTTGTGACTTTGTAATACCCCAATGCGACCGAATTTGGTGACCTCACATGACCTTTCTTACCTCACATCCCCGTTGGCACATTCACAAATCGGTGTGCCGGGGAGCAGTCGTTTGATGTGACGGAAGGTGTGGTGTGTCAAGGGCAGGGGTGGGGGCGGTTGGGGTGGCATCGGGAAGGGTGGGGTGGGGAGGGTGGACCTTGTGTGACCCCAAGTGACCTCATGGACCCAGGAACCTTTGTAACCTTTGTGACCCTATGCGACCTCTAAGGACCCCATGTGACCTTTGTGATCCCATGGTGAACCTTTGTGATCCCATGTTGACCTTTGTGACCCCCTGTACAAACCATGGATGCAGATGACACTAGTGGTCCCCCGCCACGCTGTATTTTCATACATTTCGGTTACACTTTTTGAAAGGCTCTGCTGGCTACACACATCCTGATTTAATGTACTTCACACTCCGTAATTTTGTTCTCTCCAGTGCATTAGTTCTCTTTCTAATCATTTCCAACTCATCATAATGCAAGTGATTGCACGCAACCAAGGAGACATCGAGTGGGTTGAGAACCGCCTGTTTTCTCGAACCTAGGTTTTTTTACCTATTTTGAATACTTTCCAATGTATTAAATCACACCTGAAGTGATAAGCCAAATACGCCGTCTTTATTTAATAAGATGATGATTTAGTAGTGTTCTGTTTCTGTCGTGCACGACAAAAATCAAGCATGTTTTCTATGGGGAACGATTACGAAGCAGGTAGATCAAACCAGGTTGCAGTTTTTCTTTTGCACCTGTTGGTCCACTAAACCTCCCAAACGTTCTCGGAAATTTGAGAGCAATTCATATCCTCAAAAATTCTCCTCCCGTCACTTTAACTCAAGATTAAAGAGCCAAGATTGTAATGCCATCACATTCATGGAAATATGACCATTTTGGATGACAACTTTCAAGCAACATGGATCATGAATTCATGCATTAATCAGATATGCAGTCCATCCAATTTGAATATGAACCAACCTTTCTCAAATTGTCGAGTCGATTGGGCCTGTTGATTAGGTACTATTTGGACGTCGTGTGCTTGACAGGCCCATAACTGTTTTTAATGTGAGTCCTAATGCATAATGTATCCTCATGTGTGAAGCTTTACCAAAAATTAAATCTTTTACTAGTATATTTTTTCACCTATCGGAGATGAACGTTCTGCAATAGGACTTCACTTGCAAACATTATTGCTATCAAGACTTCCAGCGTCAATTGCTGCCGATGAAGCGTCAAGGCCTTTAGAAGGGTTCAAGATTCAAATTGACGCCTGCATTAGGATATGCAATTACAGAAAAGTAAGACCTCCTATGCATTCAACTAATGCCCTACACAAAAAATCATCACAGACACAGGTTGCCTGTCGTCGCAGTTGGTGAAATGATAGGTTTCATATGACTTTTGACTTGATGTGTGACCTTTGACTTTGATGTGTGACCATGACCTTGGATATGTTGGTGACCTTGACCTATGTGTATGACCTTTCACCTTTATATGTGACCTTTGACATGTGACAATTTGGATGAGAGTTTCTCCATAATCTCCATAAACCAAGTGGTAAAATTGGATTCTGTTAGGTCCAATACCCAAATTTATGGGTCAAGCTATGAAGTTTGAAAAATATTGGGCTGCGACTACGTCTCACCCAATAATTTTGTTCAAGCTCATAGCGAGACCAATAAAAAGTTGGGTATTGGACGAACACAATTAACCATTTTATCATTATTATGTTTTTGAGATCTTGTGTCCTCTATTAACTTATAAACACATTTCATTTACTAACTTAGCTTTGGCCAATTTATACTTGGGCCAGTTTTTGGGGATACTAAGGAGATTATTTCTGTCCTGTACTCAAGAAGGCCAAACACAAAGATTGGCTGTCCTTGACCTACTGCCTAAAAATTGAGAGCTGGCAGAAACGTTCTTATTGTTTCACAGAATACTGAACCCTAATTTTTTCCCACAATTTCAGATATCAAAATTGATTTTTTGGTACACTAACTGATACTGCACATATGAAAACTATCTTTGTGTAGATGTCTTATCCAAGTCAAACCTAATTCATAGTAAAAAGGAGGGGGGGGGGGCTGCACCCCCACACTCCCCCAACTTCCACAAAAGGGGCTAAAGGTCCACTTTTTGCTATTTTTTGGAATAACAAGGTCCATAATTTAGAGCAATTTTGACAAGAAAGCCCACTTTTTGATGATGATATGTTCCAAAAAGGACCATTTTAGCAGGGTTAGGTCCACTCCCCCCCCCCAAAAAAATGAATCCTGCACACGACCCTAAATGACACTGATAATATACCTGTTTACTATATATTGATTACACATGGGAAAGAGTTTTTTGAAGATCCTGACCGGCCAATCTCAGGAATTGTGGATGACATTTTGGGTTTGGGCCTAAACAATATCTGGCCATTCACAGCTGTACACACATTTTATACAGTCATGTCACCCTCCTTACCCGATTCCACAAATGGTTTGAATGGCAAGACGAGAGAAATAATAGCCACGCCCCCTGGTGATAGTGATTGGTGGATGTCACGCAGGATGCTGATTGGTTGGTCACACCTGTCAATCAGGTTCAAACAGGCAATGACATCATATCTACAAGTAGGTCCTGCCCACTCGCTGATGCCTAAAACTTGCAAGAGAAAAAGATGATAACTTATTATTATTGATGTTTCATAGCCAGCCACTTGTTAAAATACTTTGGTGACCCCACAGGTACAAAAACCAGAAACAAGTTGCAGTGACTTACACCTCATGTGATCAGGAGCCAGTCAGAAATATCCAAATTCCCAGTTCATTCATCTTTAACAATAAAAGCAAGGATGACTTTAGTTGCCTTGATTAGACTAATCCCACCGCTGTAATCCCACATTTCTTTTGCATCTTTGGAGGTATTCTTTACTTTTAAGCATTTGTAGACAAAAAGACTGGAATGCTAAACAGTGGCATGTGTTTTATGTGGGACAGTTGTCTGCCCGCTTGGTTGGGTGAATTTGGTTAGTGGGATTAGTCATATAAAAAGGCAACTAAAGTCCTACTTGCTTTTATTGTTGAAGATGAATGAATTGGGGATTTGGATATTTCTAACTGCTCGATCACATGAGGAATAAGTACTGCGACTTGTCGGGGTTTGTAATGGTGGGCACATTTTGTTGAACGAGTCACTAGATATCCTAAGAAAGTTATTTCCAAAATTTAAATTTGATCTGAAGTTGCATTTGAATATGAAAGCCAATGTTTGGATCACAATGCTCACAGGCCAATGTGTTATAATATCCATACGTTTAGGATAAAAAATACAAAATTAAGAATTTCTTCTAAAGCAGATCAAATCTGCATGTAAGCTAAGGCGCACTACTGTACTAAAAGGATTATATACAAATTTTCTTCTTGATGAAAATTCCCCATCTGTAAAGTTTGCGCCCAGTCTTGCAAGCGTTTTGATGTGAGAGCCAAAACATGAATTTTGTAACCCCCAAAGAGTACTGTGTCAAATTAATATGGGTCAACCAAAATGGGGAAGATTTTTGGCTCATAACTTCCAACAATCATCTTCTAGTGCTAACATTTTGCAGGATAAATGAGAAAAACATAGTAGTTTCATTCCCAACACCAAGAAATATTTACTACTTCCGGTAAAATCGGGGGTTCTGGGGACAAGGCTATTAGTAATCAGGTCATGGCCCTTTAAGCCAAATGGTCAGATCTAGATGATATCAAATGTGATGCGCTTTTGAACCCTTTGCATGTCACATTTCGTCGTTGCACATCACCATACTGTTCGATTTTAAAAAACCTGTTTTCGAGAAAAAGCACAATCAAAATCTACATGCGACATTTCATGTCGAACGATAAAACGAAGCATAAAAAAATCTAAGACTTTACTGTTTTGAAGAAAAACATTTTAAAGTCAATATAAACCATAAATCTAACTTAAAACTACAATTTATTATCTTCAATTGGGCTACAAAGTATAAGTCAGTATGTGAAATCACCAAAAATGTAATATTGTAAAATATGAAGCAGATTACTCACCGTTATTTTTCAAATTACTTAAACTAGAGCCTATGTGAAAAGTTTCGTACGAAAGAACAATGGCAAATACGTCAAATAGTCCGTATGGAAATTGTGTATTTTGAGATCGGCAAAATACAACTCTCTATCGAACATGTGTAAATGTATGGCGATTTTAAAATACGACAGTATGTGAAATACGGATATGATGATTTTGAGGAAAATGACAAAAATCTATAATTATAAAACTAATTAGGCATCCTCACATTTTGAAATTTTGTGGTTGGCAAGAACTCAATGAACTTAGTAATTAGGCAAAATTCACAAAAACCTCAAAAATGTGAAATACGACAGTATGTGATGCGGGTGACGATTTGGTCGGTTTCAAGACTGCTTGCCTACTGGCTTTGTGTCTTTGTTTGAGCCACCTGTTACAGCCACCTGTTACAGCCAGTGTGCAGCTAATGACTCCATATAACCATTATTGGAATGTGGTAGCACCAGCTGACTCAAACAAAGAGCTAAACCGACAAACGGGCATACCAAGTGCGACATCCAACCAGATCACATCGCATACCAATTGTGTTTAAAGCAATTCGGGGAATGAGGTTGTGGGTCACAAAATGATCCTCTAAATATAGCAAACTGCATGGCAAAAAGTGAATCTCATATAGAATTACAAATGATCATTTTGGGGATTTTGTGGACACAGTTCGTAATAGGTTTAATAAAAATAACATCGGTCCTCGGACCGCTTGTGTCGCTGCCGTCGAGGTTAGTGGATGATAGGCCGTAACATGACCTTTACCTTGATATGATGTGACCCTTGACCTCTCACATGAGGATCCCATGTTGCAACCTATGATTCAAGTTTGGTTCCAATTAAACTTCAACTTTTCAAATGAGGTCAATTTACAATTTGTCAGCCCATTGTGACAACTTGGACTCCACATGCTTTGACCTTGGTATGTGACCATTTGACCTCATCAACAATGAGGGATCTCATGTTGCAGCACCCTCATGATTCAAGTTTGGTTCCAATTGAAACTCACTTTCATAATGAGGTCAATTTACTTTTACCTATTTTACCTAACTTGACCTCACATGACCTTTGACCGTGGCATGTGTACCTTTTACCTCATCAACAAGTGGGGGATCCCATGTTGCACCTGTGAACCCAGTTTTGTTTTAAATCCATCAAAGTATTTGGGATCTTACATCAACATGTTATAATCCTTTTTTCACAACAGACCTCAACAACATCATCAACAACGACAACTACAGTGGACAAAGTGTATCCCTATGTGTCTTCCTTCCTGCTTAAGCCGGCGACACAAAAACTACAATTTTCCGGTAGACAAGCACTATTATATCCCACACGTCGTCTTCTTTAATCTAAGCTCTACCTTACCTATATCCTTTTTGCCCTAGCCTCCATTGCATTGTGGGTGACATCTCTGTAGTGGACACCTGATTAAAGTAACCCGCCATCTGGGATGTGACAGCGCCATCTCCAGCACCAAGGTCTAGTAAATGGTGACCTCGCCAGCTCTCATCTACTCCTAGTAATGTCAAAAATTGATGAGATGATAGCACAAACATGGATCCTCTCCCTAATAACCTGCAGAAGAAAAAAATAATTGATATTGGTAAAAAATACAGCATTCAGACAAACTTCTTTTTTTGGCCTTACCTATTTTGTTACTATATTTGAAATCATCCCTCCCCCTTTGTGGTTGGTACCCTCGACTGAAAACTAAGTTTTTCATAAGGAAAGGAACCTTTGTTTTTCAAGTTGATAAACCAAATTTATCAGTGACAAGTAGTTTGTTGGAAACTGTTTTTTAAAATACAAAGTTTTTCAATCCCTGTTTTTCCTGAATTTTGAAACTCTCGGGGAGGGGGAGGGGCAGCTTTGCCCTGCCACCCCCTGGTGCCACCCCTGATCTGTGACGGTACTCCAACTGGTAGCTCCATGCGTACCTAGCTGTCAGTCACCTAGCAAGCAATTGCACAGTATACTACCGTGTGTCCCAAAAAAACCGCAACACTTGGTGGCAGGCGACATAAGTTTTGAACAAAAGCACGTGACTACTTATTTTTTGTTGTGAGGTAAGATGGGATTGTTAGCTAATACCCCTGAAAAGTTCATAAAGGTAGAGTCAATAGTTTTTAAGATATGACCCCAACAATCAAGTAACCCGCAGAACCCATTTTACAAAAATGAGGAGCTGGTAACCACACGACTGGCAATGAAGAACAGAATGGCAAATACAATATTGATTGCAATCAGCATTTACTTGCCCGAATTTCTTGCAGAACCACTTCTACTGGGTCAAATTGCTGCATTTACATAATTATTACTTAACTGATAATGATAAAACATTAATTTATTAGTGATAAAATATGTTTCAAGATGATATAAAACCATGACTAAGTCATTGACAAACTCATTACATAAAATGATAAATGCGTTGGGCTGCAACTTGCTTGTTACTGAAAATAATGTTACATTCTCAACTTTATGAAAGTAAAACCTATGATTTCAACACAAAATTCAATAACAATATCAGTATATTCATTCTGTCATTAAGTTTTGGGTTAAGATAATTCTTTGCGTGCCGTCACAAAATATGAATGATTAGCTCTAATCCAATGCTATCTTATTTGGACAATACGAAGAGTTTAGCTGAGTTTGTTGTTCTACAATACGAAGAGTTTGTTGTTCTCTAATCATACATTCCTAATTCGATCTTTTAAGTGTGTTAAAATGCATGTTTTTAGCTGTTATTACCAATGGAAACATTCATAATGTTAATATCTTTTGCAATAGCTGTTTTTAAAAAAAGGAAAATGGTGGTTGAATTTAGAGATTCATATTGGTGGTTCTGAGCGCAAAACGTACAGTGCCGTGTTTGTAGTTAATAGCGCCTCAATTTGGTTAAATGGGTCCTGCAGGTTACTTGATTTCTTGGGGTCATATCTTAAAAAATATTGACTCTACCTTTATGAACTTTTCATGGATATTAGCTAACAGTCCCATCTTATCTTTCAACAAAGAATAAGTAGTCACGTGCTTTTGTTCAAAACTTATGGCGCCTACCACCAAGTGTTGCGTTTTTTTTTGGGACACACGGTATAGGACGGGCACTGCTAAGCAAACCTAGCTGCTATGCACACATTTGGCTTTTGAACTGTAGGTTCTGCATTAGGGGCAGTGCCAGAGGGTGGCAGGGGGACAGCCTCCCCTGAGAATTAAAAAAAACAGGAAAAATTAGGGGTTTGTTCATAGTATTTTGGGTATGAACGCCTGTTTATGCCCGAGGGCTTGCCCGAGGGCATAAACAATGTTCATGTATACCGTACTTTTTTACTAACTATTACTTACAAAATTAAATCATTACATATCAAATTCAGTCTGAAATTGTGTGATTTTTGACCACTTTCGG